>VDFB02325936.1:0-22067 GCA_007258455.2 Sequoia sempervirens | reverse complement strand
AAGAAAGAAAATCGACTTTGTAAAACCCTAATTCTAGAAGCTTCTAAAAGCTTGTTAAAAGGGGTTGGGATGTGGGTTACAGTATGAAGAAAAACGCGATTATTCATGAGATTGTAATAGGTTTTGCACTGGATAATAAAAGTATTGGATGGTTGCAGTTTCGTGGATGTAGCCCAGATTGGGTGAACCACATTAAATTCTCTGTGTTATGATTTATTCTATGTATTTTTTAGTTTCTCTATTTATTATTTAAATCTGCATTTAATTGTTAGATATCTGCCATCTCTAACCCTAACACAATGGACATCACATTCAACGAGCTAATTAATAAGTTTATTCTAATCTATTTGGATGACCTTACTATGTTCTCTAAATCTAAGGATGATCATTTTGATCATTTGGAATTAGTTTTTCAAAAGTGCCAGGAGTTTGGGGTTTCCCTTAATCTAAAGAAATGTGTATTCGGAGTGCGGCAGGGTAAGCTGTTAGGACATGTTGTGTCTAAAGAAGGTATTTCAATTGACCCCAAACGAGTAAAGGCTATCAAAAAACTTCCCCTCCTGATAAATAAGAAAAGTCTCTAGTCTTTTCTGGGTAAAGCAAATTTCGTCAGCAAATTTATTTTTGATTTCACAGGAATGATTAGGCCGATCACCCTAATGCTGAAAAAAGATCAAGCTTTCAAGTGCACAATGGAAGCTCGGGAGGCTTTTGAAAGGGCCAAAGAAGCGATTTATGCAGCCCCGATGCTAGTTAATTTGGATTAATCCAAAGATTTTATAATGTATGCTTTCAGTAGCAAGTCCAGTATTGCTACTGTTCTAACCCAAAAGGGTAATGCAAAAGAAGGGGAACACCCAGTGGCATTCTATTCCCAAACTCTAAGAGAATATGAGGTGAATTATAACTTTGTCGAAAGACAGGCCTTGACTATAGTAAAGGGACTTAAAAAATTCTGCCATCTAATTTCCTATAACAAAGTTCTGGTATATGTCACACATTTTAGTGTGCGTGAATACATCATGGAAGGAGAGATCACAGAAAAAGGGCTAATTGGATCACCAAGATCCTTTAATATGACATCAAAGTCAGGCCTACTAAGACTATTAAAGGTAGAGGACTGTGTGAGTATATGGTACAGAACGAGGAGGTACCTACCAAGGAGAAATAGCTAGAGCTCATCTTGATAAATGGATCAGGATCAGAAGATGATTGACTGACTGATAGAATGAACTTCATGCAAACTAGAAGGTATCCGCTAGGCCTCTCATCCCAAAAAAGAAGGTATTATCGGCTTCAAAATCATGGGTATATGTTGATAGAAGTTCTTTTCAAAAGAAATTTGAATGGTGTGCTCCTGTGATGCATTATTTTAGGGGAGGCACAAAGGATCCTCGACGCATTCCACAATAGCAACGAAGGTGGACATTTCTCTGCCAAAACTACCACCATCAAGATCATGCAAGCTGGCTATTATTGGCCTACATTTTTTAGTGACTCCCACTCTCTGGTAAGGGCTTGTAAAAAATGCCAGTTCTTCTCTGATAGAAGGAAGAATTTAGCAATGCTCCTTAGACCTATAGTGGCAGACGAACCGTTTGCGTAATAGGGCCTGGACTTCATCAGAATGATCAACCTAATTTCTAGTGTCGAACATAAGAGGATTCTAACCACTACGGACTACTTCACAAAGTGGATAGAAGCTATTCACCTTAAGGGTGCCACAGAAATAGAGATTGTAGACTTCCTCGAAGCGCTGGTGACAAGGTTTGGCCCTCCAAAAATGATCATTTCAGATAATTCCAGAGCATTTCTAGGTACAAAGGTATGCCACTTTGCATTAAAGAATGACATATTCCTTAAAACATCATCAAACTATTATCCACAAGGAAATGGTCTAGCTGAGTCAACAAACAAAATCTTAGTCCGACTCCTTAAAAAAGTTGGCTCAGAGCACCAAACAGAATGGCATAAAAATCTCTGAAAAGCACTCTAGACAAACTGCATAACTCGTAAGAAAGTCCTTAAGACTTCACTTTATGAACTGGTATATGGGAAAGAGGTGCTGTTACCTATCTTCATGGAGATCCTAGCAATACAGTTATTGAAGTCCCTTAAGATAGAACAAAATGAAGCCATGGAGGTTTGGCTCGCCGAGCTGTTGGAAGTACAAGAAAAAAGGGAGAATTCCCTAATAGCAATGACGAGTCGTCAATAGGTGATCAAATGATGGTTTGACAAGAAGGCTTCCGACCAGGGTCTAAAAAGTGGAGACTTAGTGCTAAGGTATGACAACAGGGCTACAAAGTTAGGTCAGCATGATAAATTTGATAGCCTATGGGAGGGACCCTTTAAAATCATTCAGTGCAAGCAACACAATGCTTTTAAGCTGAAAAATATGGAACAGGAGCCGTTAGGAATCTTGGTCAATGGGATTCATCTTAAGTTGTTCCATTAGGCATTAAGCTCTACTTTGTACATATGTAAATAACACTTTTATTTTCTTTCCCGTGTTTAGATGATTCTTTTTTTTTAAATTAGTTGTCATCCTGTGAAATTAACTCATTATCATTGGCGGGTGAAACACCATAGTTGCTTTACACAAAATACACTCATGTATAGAGAAATAGCATATAAAATTGTAAACCTATAAAAATTTAAACACAAAAGCAAGGAGCATGGATTTTCCTTAAAATGGGAGATATATTTATATATATGTTTTTTAGTTACAAAATGGCTGGGGTGCCGTATTCCAAAATATACAAGCATATTGAGGTATATTATATATAATAGCCTTTTATCAGGTTATATACAACAAGAGAGTTATATTTTGAGTAGCAGGCACAAGGGTTGTTTATCTGAAAGCATGACCAACATCAATTGATGCATTCACTACAGCGTCCACTTCTTCCTCATCCACGGACTCCTCGGTGGCACTAACAACATCATTTGGCACAACCGCCATTGGCGGTGGAAACACCAGGTTCCTGAAGTCAGTATACCAGTCTACGTCATAGAAAGGTATCACGTTGTAGCTTCGAAACAAGAAGTGTAGGCCCTAGGTAGCTCTCTGCTGGTGCTGGTCACGGGTCTGTAGGTGGAATCCATTGAGGAATGGTAGCCAAATAATGACAGCTTCTTCCTCAATAAAGTGACGCAGGTTGCTAGCTGTTGGCAGACGTATCCCATAGGCAGCATGCGCAATGACCTCACCAAGCCCATTCAGGTATTTCTTCGAAAATATTTCTTTAACCAACTTCAGAATAAGTGGCTGGGGGATGAAAATGTCCAGCATGGATGCTACAAAGTGGGAGCATATATCGGTATTCACCCTATACTTATCCTCATATTCTATGCAATCCTTGCCTAAGACCCACTTAATGGCCACCAAAACTAGGGAATGCTTGTTCTTCGTCATCCTTTTCAGTCTCCTAGTTAAAATCTCACCTAGGAACGTCGTCTGTGACATATATGAGGTTAGAAAAATTGGGGTATCCATTGTTCTGACACTATTCCTAAGCTTCTAAGCTAATACCGAATGTGTTTTACCACCTAACCTATGAAAAGACTTGTTTGATGCTCTGCTACTGACCTATCACTTCTCAAATGCTAAGTATGTTTTGCTCACTATCTACTGGCCTATTTATAGGAAATTTGAGAAGGCACATGCTAATCCACCTCTAAAAAATGTGATGTTATGCTAGCTGCTATCTTGAAAGCTGAGTCTACATTTGCTCATATTTGCGGGCCAGTTACATCCGTGATAGCACGACTTGATGTGTGCTTAATCAAATGAAGCTGATTAATTAGTTTTAAAAAGGTGGCGCTTGTTGGTAGAGAGACATATGGTCGTAGGCTATTGTGTCTTCTCTCAAGCACATCCCAGAGCCCAAGGCAATATTCATATCTTTCCAGGTGGTGATCGTTTGTTTGGCATAATCATTCCGACCAGGATATTAATTGTCAGCGCATGCTAACGCAGGGTTGGCAAGCCAGTTGCAGGATCAAGTTTCAAGGAGATCAGGGCATATCACATGATTGCCCAAATGTAATAATGAAATCCAGCTACCTAAGAATAGTAATCAGTTCATCTTGCATGAGTTGTAAGATTAACGGTACATGCCGAATTAAATGCAAAAGGCTTGCTTTAACCTACCACCTTGGGAAAGGTTGCTATTATTAAATGAAAAGGCTTAATATTTCAAAGTCTTTTACAAACGCAAGGAGAAGTGCAGAGTTGTTTTCTATCTATCTATCTAGAGCAAGTATAGTCGTCGTCTACTAGGGGCTTACAAAATCTTCAGAGAAGGAAAATGTCAAAATCTTCAACTCAGCCAATGTAGAAGGAAATTAGCCAATAGTTATTCATGACTATTTATTCCTCAGTAGAGGTATATATTTATGAGGATGTGGCATACGCCACATATAGTATACCCAGCAAGATGAGAAGAGCCAATATGAAGGAGCTGGATAGACCTAAGAAATGGAGTAACCAGAAAAAGGTTGAAGAAAAATGTGACAATATCTATGACCCAAGGCTCATGAAAAACCCTAAATCCCTCAAAGAGACAGCTTGTGCAAGATTATCAACATCAAGGGTGAACCAATCCATGACAAGTAGAGTCTGGTATAGTGGTCTCCCACAATACATGGTCCCATTGGTGCACTATTGCCCAAAAGTGGTCGATACTGCTATTCAACGCTATAATTTAAATACCCACTATATTGAAGGCTGCAACTTAAGGGTGCATATCAGCCCAGAGGCCATCTGGCACATGTTATGTATCCTAAATCCGAGTAAAAGGAAGGAGACTATCGAGCCCTTTCACCCAAGCAAGGGAGAGAAAATATGGAAGAAAATGAAAACCAACTTAGATTTCTTATTAGAAGAGACTAAGAGGAAAGGTATCTTGGCCGCTAAAGCACCAAGTATCCCATTATTGTGTGGTGCATTCCGCGATAATCTCCAGGATTCCATGTCCATGCTGGCATTCGTTTGCGGCCGAGACTCCGATGAGAAGATAGAAAGTTTTCAGCTGGGACATGCAATGCAATTTCGCAAGCAGCATGAACTCTTCTGGTATGATTTTGCTAAGTTTATGGTTGAAGAAATGAAATAGCAAATTGAGAATTATCTGGCAGAGAAGAAGTTTAGGTTTCTTTCCTACCTGGTCCACATGTTTCTGCATCAAAATCCATATTTCTTCGCCCGATTTTTTTCGCTATCAATTTTTTATGAGCAAAAACAGGAAGCTGGTGTCTACATGGACACCTTTCCTTTCCGCATCATATGACTATTATACGTTTGCGGACTATTTCATAGCCCCAGTTTTGAATGATTTAATCAGAGAAGGTGATTGTCTAGCTCGATAAGGAGAAGACTGGATTTATGCAGAGCTAAACCCCTGCTTGTGACTAGTTCTTAGGCAGAGATTTTACAATCCTTCGAATGTGGGGTTTTACTGGCAAACTTTTCCTGCTCCCAACTTGCCTCATCGATAGAGTGCTCATGCTAAAAGTTTTCTGGCAGGTGTGTGTCATTGATTTCACTTTCTGTAGCAGCGGAAAGGTCAAGAGGAAAGGATTTTTCACTTGTTCGAAGAATTTCAAGTTGGTGACTCTTGTGAAAAAACAATCACACTAGTTGTTAGAGGACAAGCTGGCACATCTAGGGTTGGTACTGGTAAACTATAAATGGTAATACAACCCTTTCAATGACTTACTAGAGCCACATATGAAAGTTATCCATGTTTCCCGACCATACTGGGAGAAGTGGCTTAATCTACAAACGAACAGAGATGAGGATTTTGTTGAATTAGCGCAAATCCCTATGCCAGACACTAGAAGCCCATGACAAAAGTTGTACTTTACGGTGGTTGTGGCCAAGGATAATTTTCCCATGGAGTGCAACATGTACAACAGGTTGAAGAAGGATGAGGAATGGAGTGATGAAAAAATAAAAGCTTTCTCGAAATATTACCAGGAAGTAGCACAGTTGGATGCTCCTTACAATTAGCGAAAGGATGACCAGGAATTTGAAAGACGGTGGAAGGAAGACCACCCCAGCCTGAGCTTTAGTGTTGATAGGAGTGAAGAGGGGGAGGAATCTGAGGAACATGAAGAAGAAGCGGCGACATCGTCCTCCTCAACGCAAAGGGGCAAGGTCTCTAGGCATGCCGCCTATGTGGCCATGAACGTACATTTTAATATATCAAGAGGCTCACATACACTGACTTGGGCCGCTAAACCAGCCATGCTAATGCCTCTGCAGATGTATTTGGCTGCCGAAGTTAGTGAGGGTCTGCTTGCGAAAAGGCAGCACACAGAAAGTATTATTGGAGGGATTTTGCAAGAACCTACTGGAGGAGAAGCACTCGCTGCTAGCCAGATACCAGAAGTTGCGGGGGAGTCATGAACGATCCTAGAACCACTGCTAACCAGTCAATAGGTATATTTTGCTCCTTCTCTTGCATCTCATTCCTTTGTATCCACCCCTGCTTCACTAGCATCTCCTACCATAAGTCTGAACCCTCTACCTTCTACTTTTGGTCCAACTTATTCAGTTGGATTCACCTAGTTTTCGCAGGCCCACCCACTTGTAATTACTCCTCCAAGTATGCTCACGCCTACTGCTATTGCTCAGACTTTCTTTGCCTCGCTTTCAGAAAATGTTCTCCCTATTGGTGCCCATTCTTTTTTTGCTATGCTTACTGATCTTCTTCCATTGCAACAAGCTGACACCCTACTAGCAACTCCCCTTTCCTAGCCAATGAGTCTTACTAATAAATCTCTGATTCAGTTGCCACAAATGCCTAGCCTTGCTAATAGTGCTTAGACCAAACTATGGAACATGTTGCACTTTTCTCCACAAATAGTCACTCTTGAGAAGAAGCAAATGCATGCGCCTATGAAAGTTACCTATCCCTATGCCCTGCCATTTGGTACTCCATTTGCAGGTGGGCTAGTTTCATCACCAGTCGAATTCATAGCATGGATAGATTGTGGAAAAGAGGCAAGTGCAAATAGAATGAGGAAATGCAAGGAAAAGGATGACAATGCTCCCGCCGAGCCGAGAGTACAAGCTCTTTATGATGAGGCTTGACAAGAATTAAAATTCGCAACCATGTACCCAAGGGTAAGCAAGCCTCAGGGAGAAATGCAACCTGAAGACTATGAGAAATATGTTGTCGGGCTTGACATGAAGGTAGCCCGGCCACAAGATAAGGTCGAAATCATGGAGGAAATGTAATGGGTGGTCACTTCTGACTTCCTCAAAACTGGGTGCCAGTTAAAGAAGAAGGATGAGTAGCTCAGGGCAGCCAGGGAAAGGGTGACTTTTCTGGAAACAAAGGAGAAATCCTTAGAGGCAGATATCGTCCGAATGACTTAAAGGGCACTAACAGCAGAGAATAAGAGGAACAAGCTTCAGGGCAAAATTGTAAAAACTCAGGTTGTTGACCTAGGCATAATAAAAGAACTACAAAACAAAAACCAAGAAGCGCGACATAACCTACAGTTAAAAGAGGAAGAGCTTGAACGCATCTGCTTTGAGCATAGTTAGGGGATGGCACAAAAGGGTGAGGAGTTGGAGCACCTACAAGAGCAGTATGAGCAAAGAGTATAGGAGAAAGAGGCCGAATTTAAAGGCCTGAAGGCTAAACTAGAGGAAGAACTCTGAGAGACAAAGGTTTCTCTGGAAGAGGAATCAGCGAACCAGTCCCGAGCTGAGCAGAATTGGAATACAGAAATGAGCACCTATGCGGAGTAGTTGTCATCCGAGAAAAGGAAAAAGGAAGAATTAGCTGAGGCCCTTATTTTAAGAGATGCAGAAATTTCTTCACTTAAATCCTCTCTGTTGCTTTCCCCTGCCTAGCCTGATGTCATTCCGCTGGTTAGGCAATTATACATTTCTCATTGGGAAAAAGTCAAAACCTTTTGCCTAACACTGCAGCCTACCCTCCAATTTATCGACAAGGCATCAAGACTCAATCAAGAGGCCCACGACACTATTGAGTAGTCCCACGTTTCATCCTAGAGAAGGTTCCCAAGGCGAAGGACTTGCTCAACAAGCTATACTCCGTCTAGGATGAAATCCTTGCCAGAGTGGGGATTGAGGATCGGGACGCTACTACCTAAACGGCAAATAAATTCATTCATTATCACTCTGCTTTCCAGCACACTAAGGCAACAACGACTTTTCTAAGCAAGGCACTAGATGGCATATGGGGAAATTTCACCGAATTAGACAAGATGGGGTTGTCGTCCCCATTCCTCGAGGATGACTCTATTGCCACTACTACACAAATTGCAGATGTTATTGAGCAGAAAAAAATGACCTGGAGGCTTTTAGGGAGTTCAGCAGCTCTCCAATGGCAGCTGACATTGAAGCAGTCATTCATCCACTCTCGTAGCTTCTTTTCCATATACAAGTAGGCACCGGTCTACCTGATGTGCTGCCTCACAAGGAAGCTATTGATCTACGTGGAACACAAGAAAATTTGCGCAGCATAGCAAAGCCCTCTGAAAATGAATGGTCGCCCTTGTAGGCGGCTCTTTCCAAACTCTGACTCTATTAGCTCTATGCATAAAGCTTTGGTCTGTAGCACCAGAGAGTTTTTTTTGGGTTCTCCATTCCTTATTCAAAATGCCCCTGATAGTCACCAAAAGTTGTTAAAATAAATATTTGAATAGCTCCCTTCGGGTTTTTTTTGTATTGTGTGTGCGTCGACTTATGCTCACCGAATCTATTTGAATTTCCATCAAGTTTTGATCTACTACTTTGCGCATCTCCTCTTCAACTTTAGGCAACGGCTTCCCTTTCAGGTCCTAAGGAGCTATGCTAGGCATCCACGTGTCGCACTTATAGAAGGTTTTATCTCTTATTTCCTTAAAGTCTCTTCAGGTTGTGAATGACTTCTGTGGGACCATTATTTCTAAAGATTGTTAGAGGGTCCTACATCTTGCTACGTAGCGGTGGATCGCAAGTTTTCATGTGAGAATGAAATAAACAACCACGGGCTGCGAAATCTTTCTATAGGGTTTCTTTTTTATTTTCTAAAAGGTGTTGGCGGGCCCCACCTTCTGCTAGGTGGCGACCGTTCGTAGATATTTCAACGCAATAAGGAAATGAATAGCCACGGGCAGCAAAACGCTACCACGTGTCTTTCACACCTAGTTGATGCAACTTTCTCTCCACTACGATAAGGACCTCGACCCATTGGACATGTGTTGCATCTTCGTAATCTCTCTGCAGTAATGAGAGAAGTTTTCATACGGGCAGCGGGAGGCTACCACATGACTTACAACTAATCTATAGAGCAGGTGATAGGTTGGCTGAGGGAGATAATGCTATTGAGTGCCGCTCATCATGGTCGTTTGCAGCGGTGGATGACACCTGTTGCCTTGAGCCTGGCTGGGACCACTACCATCATTACGGAGGATGCACTTGCACCTGGATGACTAGATGTTGTGTTCTAGCTCGATGTCATTGTAATGGCCTTGGGAATTTTCTGATTCATGCATCATTGCAAAGGATTGCGGGATCTTTTCTGTTGAAGTTCTCCAAAATGGTGGGAGGTTTCTTTTCTTACTATATATACTCTCTCTATCGCAGAGAGCAGGATCCAAAATTTTTGAGAAAAACACACTGGTTTTTAGCAAGAGACACTAGGCCTCTTTTACTATTTTATTTGCAAGAAACTTTCAAACTGTGTTAACTATTCGACCTTTCTGTTTTTCATGTTTTGATTAAATTATAAACTGTGCTTTATACTGTCTTAAACATTTCATTTGAGAAACTTCTATATATGTTGAATACAAACTTGCTTACCTAAATCATGTTTAATGGCTCTTCTTAGTAGTGAAGATGTATGCAATATTATTTTATGTCAATAAATGAATTGTTTATGTTATAGCTTTAATTCTCCAACGTTTTGGAATGCAACAAAACCATTCAGGCCCCTAAATCTATGATTTATCATGCCCATTAGTAAATTTTTGTGCATCACTTTAGATTAAACTTTGCTTCATTATATCCATTTTCTTTTCCCTTTCCAAAACCCATTATAGAAGAAGTCGACTTCTTTAAAATTCGGAAGTCACTTAGTTTGGCACAAAGGGGTCCCCCTTGAGCTGAGTTTCCCATAAGACACTGTTACCTTGTCAATTTTTGGCGTCAACAGGACCCTTAAGGGATCAATCCAGTTGAACGTAGCTCAAAGTGATTCCGCGTATTTGGGTGCAAAAGAAGACCATGCCTAGTGTAAACATACCTATTCAGATGTGTTGGAATAGTCTGTTTGGTCACATGAGTTGCAGAATGAAAGTTGCACCACTTTGCAACTTTGCACTACTTTTATTTGACATTTTTTCCATTAAGTGAAATTTTGCCACGACGAGAAAACCATTCTAAGATAGCCAAAAATGAGAGATATTTTTTAGAGGGGTCCAATGCTATCCTGTTGGATTAGATTAGAATTTTCTAAGCATCACGATATCTGAGTAACAACGTGTTGAAGTTTGCAACCATTTTGCACTTTGGACTCTTAAGGGATCGATCCAGTTGAACACAGCTTGGAGTGATTCTGCGTGTTTAGGTGTGAAAGAGGAGCATGTTTAGCATAAAGATACCTAAATGGATGTGTTGGAACAATCCATTTGGTTACACGAGTTGCAAAATGAAAGTTGCACCACTTTGCAACTTTGCACTGCTTACATTTAACACCTTTTCTATCAAATGAAATTCTTCTGCCACAGGAAAACCACTCCAAGATAGTCAAAACTAAGAGAGGGTTTTGTAGAGGGGCCCAACATGATCCTGTAGGATCAAACAAGAAGTTTTTAAGTGTCATGGTATCTGATTATCAACATGCTGAAGTTTGAAGCCATTTTTCACTTTGGACTCTTAAAGAATTGATCTGGTTGAACATAGCTTGGAGTGATTCTGCATGTTTGGGTGCAAAAGAGGACCATTCCTAGCATAACACATACCTATTTTGATGCATTGGAATAGTCTATTTAGTCACACGATTTGTAGAACAAAATTTGCACCAATTTGAACCTTTGCATTGCTTGTGTTAGACTATTTTTCCATCAAGTGAAAACTGAACACCATAGGAAAACCACTCTGAGATAGCAAAAACCAAGAGAGGTTTTTGTAGAGTGGCCCAAAGTGATCTCATAGGCTTAGACATATATTTTTTATGTGCTATGGTTTTTGAGTAATACCCCATCAAAGATTGCTTCCCTTTTGCACTTTGGACCCTTAAGGGATCAAGTTGGTTGAACGTAGCTTAGAGTGATTCTGCATGTTTGGGTGTGAAAGAGGACCATGCCAAGTGTAAATGTACCATTCCTAGTATAAATTTATCATGTTCTTAGCACAAGATCAATAAAATTCATTGTTTCCTTGCATTTTTCTATATTTTTACCAGTAATTTTATATTTCTTGGAACGATACGGTTCCGCACAAGGTGATTGTGTTCTCTTTTTCAATCTCTTTGTGTTTCCACAAAACCAATACATATTTAGAAACCCATTTTGATGTTATGGTGCTTATTTATTGAAAGGGAACAAGTTTTATGGGGTTTGTGTTGTTGACCCTATAGATTTTGATGGAAAAGGACATGAAAAATGAGGTTTCACCCTAGGGTTTGATAAAATATTGCATGTAGAGGTTGGGTGATTGTCTTTTAAGTCTGTATAGGTGATTTTAAGAAAGTCTAAGGTGGTGGCATGTTTTGGTAAGGTGTGGAACCATTCCTTTCAATAAACCATCCTCATACTAGCATAAAACAAGGGTTTTGTGGTTTGGCATGGTGGAGTGAGTTTCTCCTAAGAAAAAATGTATATTTGAGGGTTTGGATACATGATAATTGCTGCCCCAACAATTTTAGGGGGTTGTTGAATGTTTAAAGGTATGTTCCTTTGTAAATTAGGGCTAGTTAGCTTAATGAGGACATCGAAGATCATTTTTTATGCACATGTTCCAAGACAATCACTATTGATTTTGAAGTATGTGTTGCAAGTCAATAATAGCTATCTAGACCAATCATTTATTTGAGAAGTTTGTGAGAAAAGGTCTAAAACTAGGGTCTGCTAACCTACTAGATAAGGAAGAGTGAAGGGTTAAAATTGAAGAGATAGAGAGTTGTTGGTTGAAACTTTGTTTGAAACTCATTCATTTGAGGTTTTGTGAAGATTGAAACCCCTTTCTTACTAGTGTAAGAGCATGTACTAGGATCCATGGTGCAAGAGCGCCATTGGTGCAAAATTGTCAACTTGAGTTCATAAGGTCAAGATTGTAGGTTGTTAAAGAATTTTGTTTAAAATAAGGCATGAGAGACCATTTTATTATGTATTTAGTCCTTTTTGAGTCATTTTAGGTGTTTTCGGGGATACTTGGCTTGACAATTGCAAAAATTGCATTTTTTCCAAAGTTGTTAAGAAATAAAGTGTAAATTTTCTTTTTGAGGGAATATGAATAGTTAAGGAGTTCAAAACGAAGTTAGATCCATTGGGAAAGTTTAGTTTGAAGTAAAAAAATTATAAATATATTGTAAAGACTCAATGAGAGGGGGATCTTGAAGATTTGAAGTAATAAAAGTTGATTAGCACTGCTTTTTATCATATTTTCTACAATTTTCCATTATTGGCAAACTTGTATGATCTCATACATGGGTGTTTTGACTTGCAAACTATGGAAATATCTTATAGCATGTGTTAACTTGCATTTGTAGAAGTTTTGAGTCTTATTTTAAATTTGTGGATTTTTATCTTAGATTTTCTTAATGTTCCTAATTAACTCTATTTTTGGGGTGTTCAAAGTCACATACATGTAAATTTTTCCCATTTGGTGTAAGTACTCCTTGGTTTGCTTGCACAATCAATTAAGAAGACTTTTCACTGTCTTCATCTAGGAACCTGATCCCTTTCTAGGTTCTTGCTAGGCTTAGATTATTCGCTAAGTCATGTCTCAACTCTTCTCCAAGAGTCTCACTCCCTGTGCTTCACCTTGGAGGACTTGAGACCACTTGAACTTGTAAACTATCTCCTACACTTAGAAGAATATAAGTGCCAACTTCACTCTCAACCTTGAATTGCTTGCAGGGGTGTCAGAGATACTATAATCATGCATTTCACATCCATTTAGATCCATCTTTGAGGACCTTCAATCTGCTATCTTGCCGATTCCAAGATTTTGCTTTGAGAAGGCCTAATCGCTTGTAGCCCTTGACAATGACCTTTTTTCTTTTCTTGATCAAACTGTCCAAACAACCTAGCAAAAAAACTACACTTTCAAACACCCTTTTGGAACCTTTAAAAGATTCATAGGATTTTAGACCCCTGACTCCTCCGTACAGTGGGTTCCTACAATCTAGGGCAAATAGGGCTAATAGGCCTAATTCCTAGGGTTACACTGATTTCTTGCTCCTCTCTCACTCAAATGGATTGGATAGGCCACAATCCTTCTAACATGTCAAGATGTGATTAAACCATTCCTGGAACCATACTTTTTCTGTACTGTACGTCCTTCCCCTGCCTACGTTCTTCAAATTTTCACTGCCAAACCTCTAACTAGGCACCTTTAGCTCACTTAGGGTTTGTTAATACATTCTACTGCTCGAAACTTCAAGACTCCTACCACTTCCTATGTATATACCAATGGCTCCCCTAGCAAATCCATCCATTCTCAGGAGATTCCCGTGGCTAGATTTCATGGGAGAGCCATGAAAAGACTAACTGCTCAAAAGGGAAACTACAAACCCTCTAAACCCTAATCTAAGAATTCACAACACTAATTTAACTCAGATTAACTTGCTTACAGAAGGAAAAAACCCTAAAACTACACTATGAACATGAACATAATGCCAAATTAGTATATACAATGCATTTGATATCACTGTTTCTTCAAAACACACGGTAAACTCAGAATTTGCAGACTTCTCTCTATTCACACAAACCAAAAACTTGATTACAATCAACTGACTGCTTGCCTTCGAGCCATTTCCTTACATAGATGCCCTTTTCCATGTTTCAAGGGATGTTGGTCGATCCCACACTCCTAACTTTGAGGGGATCCATGATAACTAAGTTGCATGCAACTTGACAAATGTTGTCATGCAACTTTACAACAACTTTTTGCAACTTATCATTATGTCATGATCCTAAATCTTAGGACCTCTACCTCCTTGATTCTGAGCAACCAACCTCTTAACTACCTCTTGGCATCTTTCTAACAATAAGGATTTGTTTAGAACACATTTAAGGCTCAACATTCCAACATAAGCTATTAGGGCTAACTAAAGCAAAAATTAACAACAATGATTAAACTAAGGTGACTTTAGTCCTAGTGACTAACTCACCTATTCCACACATAAGCAAGGCCTTCTAAGGTCTAAAATAAACACACCATCACCCTAACTTGGCTAAGGTCAGGTATAAGCCAAAATTGATAACTAACAAAACGGGAGGGTTAGCCTAGGTGCTCTTTGCACTATGGGGTGAAGTAACTTTAATAGAAGACACAATTAGAGGATTGTGGATGATTGAACCTAAAGGTGTAGGAAAGAAACAAGAACAACATGAGGAGAAGAGGAAAATGAGACATGTACTTGGGCACGACTTAAATACTTGGGCCAATTTTTAGATGTTGTGGTACCTCTTGTTCCTTTGATTCTAACTTCTAAGTTAATTTTACCTTCCTTATCTTTTAGAAAAGCTCTTCCACTATAGACAATGTTTAGCCTTGATCTAGAGAGGCCTAGGCCAAATTTACTAATTTTGTCACCTCAAAGAATGCTTTTGGAACATGGTGAAATTTTACTATAACACTGTCACCTCTCAAAATGGTGATGTGTGTGAATTGGATAATTCGATTTGTTCATACACTTTTTTATCTCCCCTCTAATCCTTATTGGAGGGTAGTTTTATCCTCTTCATGGTATTATTTCAACTATGTTTGCAAGCTACTAAAAGCTCTAGTTAATTGAATGGAGGAGGCAAGAGCCTATGATTATTGTACTTGGGAGTAGTCTAAAGTGGTGGTGGCCAAGGGGCATGCATTTGAGATAGGATGGAGAGTTCCTTGACTAAACTAATACTGGCGTCACTCTCTTATGAGTTGTACTATTTATAATTTTCCTTTTCTTATGGATTAACTATTGTGCCTCTACACAAGATATTTCTTATCACAGTGTCATTATAAGCATATTCAACTTGTCCAATCAACTGATCCCATTGTTGACCATACTCCTTGGTCAAGCACCTTAATAGATTTCCAAGACTTCTATTTACAACTTCGGTCTGACCATCAGTTTGGGGATGGTATGCAGATCCAAAAGATAAATTAGTGCCCAATCTTTGCCAAAGTGTCTTCCAAAAATGGCTCATGAAATTGGTGTCTCGGTCTGATACAATGCTTATAGGTAACCCATGTATTCTTACTATCTCCTTGAAGAAAAGAGAGGCTATTTGACTAGCATCATTGGTTGTTTTACATGGCACAAAGTGAGCCATCTTGTTGAATATGTCCACAACCACATAAACATTGTCCATTCCCTGTCTTGTCTTGGGTAACCCAACTACAAAATCCATACTCAAGCATTCCCATGGCCTAGTAGGGATAGGCAGTGGTTGGTATAGGCCTGCATTTGAAGAAGTACCCTTGGCCTTTTGACACACTATACAACTCTCCACATACCCCCTAACATCTAGGTTCATCCTTGGCCAATAGTAAAACCTTTGAACAAGTTCTTGAGTCTTTGTGATTCCAAAGTGACCACTTAATGCACCATTATGCTTTTCTTGTATCAAATTCTCCCTAATGGAACCTCTAGGGACACATAATTGATTCCCTTTAAACAAAAGATCACTTTGCAAAGTATATTCAGCATATTTACTATGAAAATGATTCTTGTATTCAGCACATACCTTATAAATGTCTGCAAAATCTTCATCATCTGCATATAGATCCTTGAAATGATCTATTCCCATGCTCTTTAGCTGAATTTCTTGAATGGTAAGAACTCTTCTGCTCAAGGCATCTGCCACCTTGTTGAGTACTCCTTTCTTGTGCTTGATATTGAAGGTGTAAGCTTGCAGGTATTCCACCCATTTCATGTGTCTGTGACTCAACTTCTCTTGTGAATTCAGGAAACTAAGTGCTTGGTTGTCTGAATACACTATGAATTCCTTGGGAAGCAAGTAGTGCCTCCATTTCCTTAAAGCCTGGACCAATGTATACATCTCAAGGTCATAAGAAGAATACTTCTTCTTGGATTCACTTAACTTCTCTAAATGAAAAGCCACCAGTCTACCCTCTTGACTGAGAACAACTCAATAGCCACATTGCTTGCATCACTCAATGGTGAAGAGCTTTTCAAAGCAGTAACCTGGAAACAGGTTAATTTAGCTATCTTTTCTTTCAACAACTCAAAGCTTTTATTAGCTTGTTCATTCCATACAAACTTGGTCTTCATTCCTCCTTTAATAGTATCCAACATAGGAGCACAAATAGCACTAAATTGCCTTATGAACTTCCTATAATATTGGGCAAGACCATGAAAACTCCTTACCTCTGTTGCTGTCTTTGGAGGAGGCCAATTGAGGATGGCTTCCACTTTGCTGCTATCCATCTTCAAGTTGCCATGTGATAGCACAAATCCAAGGTACACCAACTCTGTTTTGATGAATTCACACTTTTCTAGATTGATCATCAATTTCTCCTCCTGCAGCTTCTTGAAAATCAACTCTATCTATTGGAGGTGCTCTTCTCTTGTTTTGCTATAAATTAGTATATCATCAAGATACACTACTACAAATTTTTCAATGTAGTCTTTGAGGATTTCATTCATGAGTCTCATGAATGTGGAGGGGGCATTAGACAACCCAAATGGCATAGCCAGCCACTCATAGAGACCCTCATTGGTTTTGAAAGTTGTTTTCCACTCATCTCCCTCATGTATTCTAATTTGGTGATAACCACTATTTAGGTCTATCTTGGTATAGTACCTAGCTTCACCTAGACAATCCATGAGGTCTTCAATCCTAGGGATAGGGAACCTATACCTAATGGTTATCTTATTTATGGCCCTGGAATCAGTACAAAGCCTCCATTCTCCTCCCTTTTTAGGTGCTAAGACGGTGGGTACTGCACATGGACTGATACTTTTCCTAATGAGACCTTGGTTGAGGAGTTCTTGAATTTTCCTAGCTATTTCCTCATTTTGTTGAGGAGTCATCTTGTAGGATGCTTTATTTGGTAAGGTAGCCCCTGGTATCAAGTCTATCCTATGACTTATGGCTCTTTTAGGGGGTAATGTTGCTGGTTGTCCACTACTCACAATGCCTTCATAGGTCTGCAACATCTTCTGTATTTCTTTAGGTAGCTCTGGCTTTTCAACTGCTTTCTCATCACTTACCTCTCTTGGCTTTAACATCACTACATAGCCAAATCCTTCTCCTTCTTCCAAGGCTTCTAAGAACTCTTTTTCACCAACCATGAGCAATTTAGGACCTGTTGTCTGCACCTCTGCATCTTCTAGCAAAGACTGAATTCTAAATGTTACCTTATCCTTCTTGAAAGTGTAAGAGTTCTTTGCTCCATCATGCATAGCTTGGCGATCAAATTGCCATGGTCTACCCAGGAGCAAGTGACATGCATCCATAGGTAACACATCACACAAGACTTTGTCTTTGTACCTTCCAATTAAGAACTCCACCCATGCTTGTTCATTCACCAAGACATGTTGACCTTTATTGAGCCATGTGACCTTGTAAGGATTGGTGTGGGGTATCCTTGTCAACTTCAGCTTGCTGACTGTCTCCTCTGACACAATATTGTCAGTAGAACCTGAGTCAATGATGACTCTACACACTTTCCCCATCATCTTACACTTTATCCTAAACAGGGACCTCCTTTGGCTTGGTTCTTCTTTAACCGGCTCCTTGATCAAAGTTCTCCTCATCATGAGGTTCTCACCTTCCTCAGAATTCAATGGTACTTCAGAATGTTTCTCTACTGCATTTGTCTCATCATGAACTAGATTTTTTCTTTTGTCACCTCCATGAGAAGTACTACCTTTCTCTGGACATCTATAGGCTAGGTGTCCCATTTGATTGCAGTGGTAACACTTCATGTTGGTAAAGTAATTACCTCTTCCTTGTCCACCACTTCTTCCTTTAGAGCCTCTTCCTCTACCACCTCTACTAGAGCTTCCTTCTTGCTGCTCAGAGTATCTGACTTCTCCTTGAGCTCTTGATTCTGAACTCCTTCCACCATAGCCACCTCTTTGTCCTCTACTGTCTCTTCCTTTACCTCTACTTTTGGAGGTCTGCTCTTGCTTTGTTTTTCCTTTCTCCTCTATCTTTAGGGCCATTTGATAACATTGGCGGATGGTTTTGAAGTTCACTAGGCTCATGTCTTCTTGAATAGACCATTTAAGCCCATTCAAATACCTTGCTAGCTTGATGCTTTCATCTTCAACCACCTTTGATCTGAGGCACAACTTTTGGAACTCCTCGGTGTATGTTTGGACATCCATATCTTTTTGTCTAAGATTATGTCTCCTCCTATGCAACTGGACTTCATAGTCATCAGGTAAGTAGGTCTGCTTGATCTTGGTTACCATGCCTCTCCATGTAACTATAGGACCCTTTCCTTCTTTCTCTCTTTCACCTTGCACAAACTTCCACCATGTGAGAGCTGAACCTCTCAACCTTGACTTAGCCACCTTAACTTTTTGGGCTTCTGTTATACCATCACATTCAAAGTGATTCTCTATACTTTCAATCCAGTCCATGACTGAATCAGGATCCATTTGTCCACTAAATAGTGGCACTCCTTCCAAAGCTTTGCCACTTAAGGCCTGCAATGCCTTCAAGAAGGGTTCTTCAGCAAGGACAGGGTCAGGTTTTGGAACTTCCTCCTCCAAGTCCTCTTCCTTTTCCTTTGCTTCCTGCTCTTCCTTCAGTTCTATCTTATCCTTTACTTTGTCTGCCTTTTCTTGGACTTCATCCAAGAGCTTCTCCATTCGAGACAACCTTTCTCTTAGCAGCCGGTTATCCTCTTCTTGCTCTTCTACCTTCTTGGCTAACTCAGCATTAGTCACCATGGTTCTTTCTTCCTCTGGTGTATTCTCTCCTACTGACTCAATGGGTTGCAACATCAATCACAAGCCTGATCAAACAAAGGCTCTGATACCAATATGGTGTAAGTGCTCCTTGGTTTGCTTGCACAATCAATTAAGAAGAATTTTCACTATCTTCATCGAGGAACCTAATCCCTTTCTAGGTTCTTGCTAGGCTTAGATTATTGGCTAAGTCCTGTCTCAACTCTTCTCCAAGAGTCTCACTCCCTGTGCTTCACCTTGGAGGACTTGACACCACTTGAACTTGTAAACTATCTCCTACACTTTTTAGAATCTAAGTGCCAACTTCACTCTCAACCTTGAACTGCTCGCAGGGGTGTCAGAGATACTGGAATCATGCATTTCACATCCATTTAGATCCATCTTTGAGGACCTTCAATCTACTGTCTTACCGATTCCAAGATTTTGCTTTGAGAAGGCCTAATTGCTTGTAGCCCTTGACAGTGTCCTTTTTGCTTTTCTTGATCAAATTGTCCAAACAACCTAGCAAAAAAATTGCACCTTCAGACACCCTTTTGGAACCTTTAAAAGATTCACAGGGTTTTAGACCCCTGACTCCTCCGTACAATGGGTTCCTACAATCTAGGGCAAATAGGGCTAATAGGCCTAATGCCTAGGGTTACACTGATTTCTTGCTCCTCTCTCACACAAATGGATTGGATAGGCCACAATCCTTCTAACATGTCAAGATGTGACTAAACCCTACCTAGAACCATACTTGTTCCGTACTGTACCTCCTTCCCCTGCCTATGTTCTTCAAATTTTCCCTGCCAAACCTCTAACCAGGTACCTTTAGCTCACCTAGGGTTTGTTAATACATTCTACTACTCGACACTTCAAGACTCCTACCACTTCCTATGTACATACCAATGACTCCCCTAGCAAATCCATCCATTCTCAAGAAATTCCCGTAGCTAGATTTCATGGGGGAGCCATGAAAAGACTAACTGCTCAAAAAAGAAACTACAAAACCTCTAGACCCTAATCTATGAATTCACAACACTAATTTAACAGGTTAAACGCTTCTGAAGGAAAAAGACTTAAAACTACACTATGAACATGGTTACAATGCCAAATCGGTATATACAATGCATTTTGATATCACTGTTTCTTCAAAACACACGGTAAACTCAGAATTTGCAGACTTCTCTCTATTCACACAAACCAAAAACTTGATTACAATCAACTGACTGCTTTCCTTTGAGCCACTTCCTTACATAGATGCCTTTTTCCATGTTTCAAGGGATGTTGGTCGATCTCACACTCCTAACTTTGAGGGGATCCAAGATAACTCAGTTGCATACAACCTGACAAATGTTGTCATGCAACTTTACAACAACTTTTTGCAACTTATCATTATGTCATGATCCTAAATCTTAGGACCTCTACCTCCTTGATTCTGAGCAACCAACCTCTTAACTACCTCTTGGCATCTTTCTAACAATAAGGATGTGTTTAGAACACATTTAAGGCTCAACATTCCAACATAAGCTATTTGGGCTAACTAAAGCAAAAATTAACAACAATGATTAAACTAAGGTGACTTTAGTCCTAGTGACTAACTCACCTATTCCACACACAAGCAAGACCTTCTAAGGTCTAAAATAAACACACCATAACCCTAACTTGGCTAAGGTCAGGTACAAGCCAAAAATGATAACTAACAAAATGGAGGTTTATATGTAGATGAATTAATGGGATCTTTATTAACACATGAGTCTAGAATGAATAGAAATAATAATACTTCTTCTAAGAATGCTTTCAAGTCATAGGAATCATCTAGCAGAGGAAGAGAAAGGTCAAGCTTCAAAGGAAGAGGTAGAGGCCTAGACAAAGGTGCTAGAAGTGATTCGGATAAAGGAAAAAAGAATTTTTAAAATAAAAACAATAGAGGATGCAGAAAAAATCATTCCCAACATAATTCACAAAGGTTTAATAAATCTAACATTCAATGTTATTATTGCAAAAAATATGGACATTATGCAAATGAATGTAGAAGGAAATAAGGAGATTTAGATAAGTAGAATGCCAATTATACAAAATGAATCTAGATCTAATTATGAGATTATGTTCATCACATGTAATGTTGCTTAAGAGAGCACTAGAAATATTTAGTTTTTGGATAGTGGATGCAGTAAGCATATGACTAGGAATAAAGATTTGTTTGCTAGTCTTGATGATTCTATAAAGTCTAAAGTGAAATTGGGAAATGATAATAAAGTGGTTGTAATGGGTAAAGGAGTAATAAATTTCTTGACAAAAAATAGTGAAAGAAAATTTATTCCTTATGTTTATTTTGTACCTGGACTAAATTATAATCTTATGAGCATTGGACAACTATATTACAAAAGGGGTACATGGTATCTTTTATGGATAATGTTTGCACAATATTTGATAGATTTCCAAATTATGGGTTAATTGCAAGAGTGGAGATGACCAAGAATTAGATGTTCCCCTTTCAAATCCACCCAAGGAGCTGAAGAAACCAATTTCAAAATTGTATGCTTAGAACAACCATGGCTATGGCATTTGAGGTATGGGCATTTATATTTTGGAGGTTTGACTTTGTTTCAAAAGAAACAGATGGTTAAAAGATTTCCTCCTATAGAGCAACCAACCAATTCATATGAGAGTTGCATCTTGGAAAAACAACATAGCAAGGGTATTATTGGAGATAGTTCATAGTCATTTATGTGGACCAATGCAAAATCCATCATTTGGAGGTAGTATTTACTTTCTAGCCTTCATTGATGATTTTAGTAGGAAGACTTGGGTGTATTTTCTCAAGAAGAATTATGAAGCCTTCAATGAATTCAAGGAGTTCAAATCTATGGTGGAAAAGAAAAGTGGACAATATATCAAAGTACTCATATCTGATAGAGGTGGTGAATATAGTTCTATTGAATTTCTAGATTTTTG
>VDFB02325935.1:13601-34343 GCA_007258455.2 Sequoia sempervirens | reverse complement strand
AAATGCATGCAGATGCCTTAATGGACAAGATAAGGAAAAGAGATTCCTAGAGTGTTGCCAGCCGGGTTTAAAGTTATCGCCCATTTTAATGCTTTTACAATTTCATACGTGAAGGTATAAGGACTGACAAAAGTTAATTTTATATACATTAAAATATAGTTAAAGTATTAGAATCATTACATTAGAAGTATTATGATTTATAGAATAGTTAGTTGATGTATATGTTAATAAAATTTTGTGGGTTAAAGCATAGCTTTTTTATATAAAATATTTTAAGTATGGATTAAGGTTTTAAATAATCGGATGTTCAAGTCTTTCTTTAATATTTATTGTTTTCTATGAAATTGATGTTAAATATATAGATTCTTTTACTACACATAAATTAATATAAAAAATAGAGAACACATACATTTTAAAGATAATTATTTTGTTAAATATCTTTGTTATTCACCTTTTTTATTTCATGAATAGGTAAGTTGAGAATAATTTTGTTTAGTTTACTAAAATATAAAGAGGGACTAGACAAAAATATTCTTTGAATCTGAGAGTAGTAAATCAAACCTCACATAATATTACTTCCACATCCACAAGGTAAATCATGGATGCTAAAGCTATCATATAGTCTTTGGCTCTCCTTTTTAGAAGTGAGTGAAGAAAAATGTTTATTATTTCTTTTGGCATTCTTATGACATAATATTTATTTGATAGGATCATATTTCGTTGATTGGGTTAGAGCATCACATAGTTGAAACGAATATTTTTAAGTGATTAATTTGCTTTATTTGTTTAAGACCATTACTTGCTCTTATTTTAAAAAAGAAATTTATTGGAAATGGACTATAGAATTGTTCCTAAATGTTGGGTCCATTATATATATAATGATTAGTTATCTTATATGGAGATTTTTCTAATAGTTAAAGATTGCCTTGAGCTTTTTATTGATGTGATAAAGACCTCCAAGTCCTAGAACAAAGAAAATAAATTAAGATAAAATAAATAATATTACAACAACATGGATAGAGATTAATATTTTTAAAGATGTTCTTTCAAAAGTTCATAATGAGAGAAGTGGAATCAATGTACATGAGTTACTTTTTTATTCAAATTAGACATTTTGTTATCAAATCTTGACAAACTAGATCATGAATTCTTCTCTATCAGGGTTTAGTCCTATACATGTAGTCCTATTTTGGGAAATTTACAACCATTGGATCTATTTTTGTGGCATTGAACCTTCTATGTTGTATTGAACTTGAGGTCTTAACTCTTCAAATTGTCTTCACCTCTATATACATAAACATGGCGATGCTTAAAAGCAACATTAGAACTTGGTGTGCTAGTGAAGGAAAGTTAACTTGACTCCCACCATGTACCTTAATTAGTCCCTTTGATATATTAAATAATTTTGACAAGTTCATAGACATGCCAAGTAAAATATAATTTCCTAGATCAACCTATATGATTATAGATATTGATGTAATGCTCTTGAAATGCTATGTAATAAAACATGCTATCTCTTGTATGTTATATTTTATGATGAAAAAATAACCTAGGACATAATGTCTATGAATTATTATAAATAGAGATAGAATAATGTTATTCTATATTAATTAAGCATGAATAAATTGAATCAATTAGGCCATAATACGATTGATAGGTTTCAAATATATAGGACTCTAGGATGTTTGAGTTAGTATGTCACATGTCTAAGAGGTCATGAGTTTAATCTCAATTAGTAGATTAGTTAAAACTCAGTCAAGTGAGACAAAGATGAGGGTGATCCCACAATACTAGTTTACAATTTTTGGCCAAATTGGACATTAAAATAGTTTTTTCTAACTAAATCTTCACTTTCGGGCACCTATAGTGGCTAAACCGTGAGGAATTTGAAGATGATGCAAACTAGTGATTTGTAACATTTTGTCTGTAGATTCTAAATATATTTTTTTCAAAACTTTCAGAATCATATTACACTTCTTTTTCTGTCTCCTTCGAAAACTAGTTTTTTTTAATAAACAACATTTTTGAAGAGTGACACTCACTGTATAAAACATATTTTTTTTTCCATGAAGGATAAAATTCTAATTCTTTTGAATTTAGATTTCTAACTCCGATATCTAGTGCTTCCAATTGGTTAGATGTGTTTTATTAAATATATTTTCCTTAATCAAGTTTCAAAGTCAAACCAATATCAATTTACACATAGGCAGACTGTATAATGCATAACTTTTTTGTATGTATCGAAATTCAATTTTTTTTTTTTTGTTGGATCAAGGACTTCAATATCTAGTGCACTGATATTTTTCAATTTTTTTTGATAATCTGCTATTTTTCCACATGTGCAAAACAAAGAGATTGATTTTCGGTGAAAAACCTATGTTTAATAAAACTAAAAAAACAAATACATAATAAAACCAAAATATATTAAAATTATATTCGTTGGATAGCTCGTTCCGAGGACTACCATCATCCAATTGGGTCTGTGAAGTCTCCTCCATTTTCATCCTCAAGTTGAGCTTTGAAGCGCAAATTTTTGATGTTTTTTATGTGCTAGAGAGTGGAAAGGTGGGAAAAGGGGGGTTCACTCAAACCAGGGGGGGTTCATTTGAGCCCTTAGGGGTTCGCTCGAACCAGGGTTCATTCGAACCCCCTTTCAAAAAGGGCTTTCCTTTGTGTTTTTTGGTGGGAATGGTGGGAAGTTCATTGAATGGGTTGCTTGAACCCTATTTCTAGTGAACCCTCTTTTGGTTCATTTGAACCTATTAGTTCGTTTGAACCCAAAAAATGAATTTTTTTGCCATGGGGTCATTTTTTTCAACTTTTCCTTCCTCACTCCAATTGTAAACCACGTTTGTCGATTCACCAATGATCCTTTATTAGGAAAATGTGACATCTAACTTCCATCAATCAATAATTGACAAGGGGGTGATGGTAATTGATGAGCTCAAATAAAAGGTTTCATATGTCTTTATTATATTTTTTAGGTGAAAAAATATACATTACCTTAAGTAAATGTGATAAATATGTGAAATATTACACATAAGATATAGTATTGTCCTAGGTGAAAATTTATATTACATCAACAACCCCCTTAAGTGTATCTTAGGAGGAACAAAAATAGGTCCTAATAACACAACTATTTTTGGTACTCATATAAAAATTTAAACACCAAAATAATGAGAGGGAGAAATCCCCCAAGAGAGAGAGTTTCAAGGGTGACATTAGGTAGTCCAAGATAAATAGTTCTCTTGAATCTAGCATGATAAAATAACTAAACATAAATACTTCATAACATGATTGCAACCCTCTAGGACGAAACTTTATGTTAGTTTTTTATTACAATATTACCATTAGTGATTTGTACAACCCACTAAAGACAAATAAAAATATAGAAAATTATAATTAGCATGTTTATATGCTTATTTAAAGTTTCTAAAAGTTTATATTTTCTAATGTGGTAATTTTTTGAGATTATAGTACCATTATAGGATCTAAATAAATAAAGTGCACTACTATATAGTATACAAAATTCTCCACTTTTATAAAGTACACTATAAAAGGAATCTTAATGTGAAATTCATGGGCTTATAAAGTTCCAAAAAATAAGATTAGGGAATTTTTTTTTAGAAACTATATTTATGAAAAATGAAAATTTACTATATAGACAAAGATTGCCACTATGTAGCCAATAAGGAAAACCAAATTAAATAAAATGACCACAATCATGCATTAGATGAGAAATTTATAGTTTCCTAAATTTGAGCATTTAATTCAAAAATGCAATGGAGAGGGGTAGATTTTCTCCTAAAGGGAACACAAACTATGCAATATAATATAGTGACATGATGATTTGGTAGAATCAAATTGAAACATACCACTAGAACATGTAGAATGCATTATCAACATTGCATGCTACGCTAATTTTCTATGTTTCTTGAGGTGGTAGGGTGTTTTATTTGTTCAAGGATGACAATGCAATGGTAAGCTAGGTATAATAAATATTGCATGTAGAATATGGAATTGACTATACGTAGACTACAATTATCCTTGATAAAATTTGAAGTGATGTAATGATATTTTCCAAAGATTTGTAGATGCCTAGGCTATTAGTACTGGTGGGTGGGCAAAGGATAGTGGCACTAGGAGTGATAGGAAATAGTGATAAGAAAAAATATGTTAAGTGTTAGTAGAGCATTAGTCACCCTCTAAGTTTTTGAAAAATTATAATGTAATGCATTGTGAATAGTGTCATATGACCTTCCTAATAAATTTTATCAAAAATTGTGAGCAGTTGGTTTGATTTGATAAATGTATTGGTGATTTTATAGTTTTGGACTCTCTCAAATGTAATGGAAATCTTTTATTTAATTAAAGTGATTTGAAAACCATGTTATTCACAAGGGATGGCCACAAAGACAGAAAGTAAAAACTAAGTTAGTTGACCACTAAGTGTTAGATTCGTAAAAATATTAATTTAAAATTTTGAAGCCTTATAGATATAATGGTGAGGTCAAAGAAATCTCCCATTCACGAAAAATAAGCCTCACCCAAAAAATATCCTATGCCTAATGCACCCAAAATATTAAAATTTGGACTAACCCTTAAACATCATGGCTTTGATACCGTGCAAGAATTTTTGATAAAAAAATAACCTACAACTTAATATTTATGAATTAGCGACCTAAATTTTATCAATCAAGAATTGATAAGAGTGGTAGCACTTGAAGCCCTCAAATAAAGTGATACATGTCATTATTAGCTAGTTATATGTGGGAAAATAAAACATCCTATTATCCTAAGTTAACTTAATAAATATGTGCAATGTTACACATAGGATATAGTATTATCTTAGGTGAAAAATAATAATACTATCAACACCATTGATTAATTGAGATGAACTAAGGCTCTATCCTCTTATAATGAAAAGGACATGGAATTGCCTGGCGATGCATTTTGGCAAGCTTCAACTAATTCTTCTAATGAAGGCAGAGCTACATCAACATTAAAACAATGTTGTTGAGGAAAGAGAAGAATATTAGAGTAGACAAACTGAAAGGAAGCTCGTATCAGTTTCTTTTCTTCAGGTGTCACGGTGCTCAAGGTCTTATCCAAATCCACAACATTCTTAGACATGATCTTAAGCTGGAGAGTAGGGTCACAGGTGGACTCGTTTACGTTGCAGCGAATGGATTGCGCCAGTTTCTCAAGAGCCCTTGCTTGGGCGGGCGGTAAGCTTCGCTCTAAGACACAGCGCTTACACTCGCAGCGAAACCCTTTCAGACTGCATATCGTCTCCCGCTCTTTAAGCGGAACAAGATTGAAAAAGTAAGAGATTGTTACTTCTTCTCCAGCAGCAATAGTTCTTCCCGCTATAATAAACATGGCTTCTCCTACAACCATGCAATTGGAGTTGGGAAAACAGGAATGATTCATGAAATACGGAAGCACCCACAATCCATATCGTTTGATGTCTCGTCCGCCAAAATGCTGTATGTTGCATGTCACGCTGTCCATTATCTTTACGACTTCGTCCTCGTCCAAAGCAGAAGTCTCTTTTCTCCTGCAGACATCATAGTTCTTCCGGCTGTTATCATTAATGCGAAAGATGTCCATGGAAGGAAATTCCGTTTCGTCTTGAGCAAAAGTCTCTTTTCTCCAGCTGTTGTTGTTTATCCGAAACAGGTCCATGGGGGGAACTTTTGTTTCTTCTTGAGCAAGGTACTTTAACTGCTGCAATATCCTGGGCGATGACGTTGCAGAAGAAAGAAGCTTAGCCTTCAGATCTTCCCTAACTTCATCCACTGAAACCTTGAGAATACTGAGAGAACCGAGGCTTCTTGGCTCTGTGGACTCTATGCACTTAAATGCAATGCTATTGTCCACAACGAGAATATCTCCAATATCTACGCTCTTTGTGGCAAATAATCCCAGCCCGTGCACTGAAGACTTGGCTGACGATCTCTTGATGACAACTGGACCAATATAATTGCTCACCACAGGAACATCTTGTGGCCTGCATCCTTTCGAAAAATATGCAGAGAGATCGAACATACCTGTTCTGTTTTGGTCATTGAATTTCTTGGACACCTGATACAGAGATTCAATGTCCCCGGCCTCTGGGGATTGCTGTAGAGCTCTCTCAAAGCACTCACAGGCAAAATTGTACTCGCCAAGTGCGTGCAGAGCCCGCCCCTTGCGGCACAGGGAATTGAGGTGCTGAGAATCCAGATCTAGTGCTTTATCACAATCCTCCACAGCCTCGAGAAATTCTTTGACCATCGATCTCGCCTCCGCACGATTAGAAAAGGAACACGAAAGGGCCTCCATTAAATCCTGCCGAGTTTTTGGAGAGCCCAAAGTATGACTCGACCAAATTTTCAGCCAAAAAAGAAGCATTTCTATGGAAGCGGAGTAAAATTCTATGGCGCCTTCCCACTTGTTATCTCTGAAGCAATTGTCTCCTTCAAGCAGGTCCACAAGTATAATATCCTCTTGAGGCACAGCAATAAACTCTATGTTATCAGGGTTATCAACACATACCGTGAGAAGACCGTCGTGGGCTCTCTTGAAGTAGGGCTCTTTCACTGCAACTCTGGCGCCTTTTGGGTAAATCCTGCGCACATCTGCAGTCCTCCAAATCGAAAGTGGGACGTTATATATGGCAAGTTGAACCCCATTTCCGCCTTCGTCTTCCAAAACTGTGGTGATGGCAACCATCCTGTGCGCCTCTGCACACAACGTTCCAAACAAAACACGGCCTTCATGATGGTGGCCAATTTGAAGCTCCTTTGCTCGAATCTGTTGCAAGCTTTCCGCTGTTGGCGCTACACAGGGGATTTTGTTATCGTTAATGGAGGCTGTTTGAATTACTGTCGGAGAACGGTATTCTATATACTTGACCCACTGGTAGTTTCTTACGTGCCACTCCATGAGGCCTTGTTTATCGAAATCATGTGAAGCTTGAAGGCCCTTCCATCTTGCTTGCAGCTCGTCTGCGGAAAGCTTCATGTTTGCTAACTTCTCGCTGAATTGGACTGCGCAATTCGCTTTAATAAACTCCAATGAATCCATGATGCCTTCCTTAATGGACAAGCTAAGCAAAAGAGATTCCCACAATGTTTGAAGTTGCCACCCATTTTAATGCTTTAACAAATTCCAACATAAAATACTACCAGATTTGATGGACGGGCGATAAATATGATTTGACTCTTCGTTTCGTCAAGCTGTCACCCACTTTAATGCTTTTACAATTTCTAATGTAAAAATATATAATGACGTGGCAAAAGTTAATTTGTATACATTGTATCAATGTTTATTAAATAGGATCCGGCTAACTCCTAGACAAAACGGTCAGCGGCTATCAAATCATTATTTAAAAATTAATTATAATTTATTAAAGGTCACAAATAAATAGAATTATGTTGAAAGGTTATTAATATTAATTATTTAATTAATATAGTTATAGTTATAAAGGAATATCAACATTATTTAAAAATTAATTATAGTTTAATTTTTTAAAATGTTGATTATATTGATTAATTGTGACATATATTAATGTATTATAAAATCTAAATTATAAACTATTTCAATATATTTCATTCAATAAATATCTTATAAACTATAATAACTCTCATAACTATATAAACTATCTATGTAATTTATATATACTAGTAAACATATTAGACCAGTAAAATATAATTTATTATAATTATATAAACTATAAATTATAATAATTGGGATAACTAAATTAAATCATTGCTGAGAAGTCAATTTATTTTAATAAATTGTAAATAGTTTCTCTTAAGTTCTAGTTATCTAATTATTTGATAATAATTATATATTTCCTTTATATATTTAAATAGTTGAATATTGAAAAGGTAATGTAGGACAACAAAATTAAGATTGTTTATTCACTATTTAATTTAGTAACATCAAATAGTAACTAGCTCTCCAAGATACTCAAACAATATTTGAATTTACATTATTTACTTTTTAACTCATCCGTGAGCCACGTTCTCCAAGTAAAAAACATAGGATGACACTAAATAAAACATCAAATAGTAACTAGCTCTTCAATTTACTCAAACAATTTTTGAAAACATTATTTATTTTTTAACTCATCCATGAATAGAAATATCATAACCACCTTCTTCGAGTACAAAACATAGGATGACACGAAATAAAACATTAGCCAAAATAATTGATTAATAGCATTCATAAATTTATTTAAGATTATAACTTGTATAAAATACAATAGAATCTAGATATAGATGTGGTATAAGATTATTTAATATTGCCACATCTATACCTAGATTATATTGTAGAAAGCATAAATAATTCTTATGCTACTTCAATAAATCAATTTATTTTAATAAATTATAAATAGTTTCTTTAAGCTGTAATTATCTGATTATTTGGTAATAATTATATATTTTCTTTATATTTAAATAGTTGAGTATTGAAAAGGTAATATAGAACAAACAAATTAAGTTTGTTTATTCATTATTAGTTCCTCATGGAACTAGGAGGGATAGTTTTTAACAAGTGATTAAATGCTTTATTTTTAGGAAATGTGAATTCATTATTTTCTTTTTGAAACATTATATTTTAATTTTCTTATAGTAAAATGCAAGATTTTTAACTTTTCAAAATTTCAAAATTAATTTTCCTTAATTTCATTGGCTAAAATTTTTTAGTGATAAAGACAGATTTTGAAGGATTGGGAATATAAAGTTTTTATTTGCAAATTTTCAAGGCTTTTTTTTTGTACCACAAAGACCATAATAATAAAAAATAACGTTAAAATTTTATCCTATTTCAATGGATTATTTTATCAAAAATATTTACACACTTTTTGAAAAGATTTATTTACTTGTTGTATTTTAAAACATAATTAAAAATTATTATCTAAAATATAATAAAAAATTAATGTTCCAATATTTTAAATTAATCTTAATTTTTATGTTCAAACAATTTTTATTAGTACTTATGATTTTGTTGCTCAACATAGTGTTGCTATTTACTTGCTAAACACTAACCAACTCTCTATGTTGATTTTTCAACTAACATTCTATTAATACCAAACAAAAAAAATTTGTAGATGGAATGCTCTTTTATTCTGCTAGAAGGAAACAAGATTTAAGACTTAATTTAACAAAAAAAATTGTTGGGTTCACTACTATTATAATATAATAATTATAATTATAATTATTTTTTAATTGTATTATATTTAAGATATAATTATATTAAAATAATAATAAAAAATATATAATAATAATATAATACAATAATAGCAATTATATAATAAAAATAAGAATATAATAATAATAATAATATAGTAATATTAATATAATATGATAATATAGCCACCAAAATTTCAATAAACCAATGACATTTAATAAGTAAATTAATTTTCACCCTTAGATTAAATACAATCCAACAAACAATTAATATCCCTATCCAAATAAGACTAATAATCAAAGACAATTTAACATGAGATTCAAGCTATAATAATATAATATAGTATTAATAATATTAATATAATATAATACAATAATATTATATTATATTAGTATACTATATTATTAACAATAATATAATAAGAATAAGAATATAATAATAATGCAATATAACATAATAATATAATACAATCTTAATATAATATAATATAATGGATAATACAATAGGAATATGAAGATATAATACTATAATAATAATATTTAATATAATATTATTGAACATTCTTTTTAAATATGTAATTATACAAATACAATATAAAAATAATGATATTAATATAGATTTTTAAATATTGTTCTTATTTTTATAATATATTAATATAATAATAATAAAAATAGCAACTACAAAGTAAACAAAATAAAATGAATCACACATTCTATTTTAAGTTATTCTACTAAAAATAATTTAATTAATAGTACATTTAACCATTGATTTTCTTCATCAATTTGACATTGTAATAATAGACTTAGAAAAGGAAAGCAAATATTATTTTATAGCTAATCTACACAAGAGATTTATATACTTGTTATATTTTAAAATATAATTAAAAATATATTGAAATAGTTATTAATAACCTATAATACTATATTGATTTCAAACTAAATTATTTAACAATGTTTACCAATCATCTAAATTAATAAATGATAACTAAATTAAATAATGAATAAACAATCTTAATTTGTTTGTCCTTCATTACCTTTTTAATATTCAACTATTTACAATTTATTAAAATAAATTGTCTAGAGCAACTATTTAATTTTGTTATGAGTTTTTATAATTTATAATTAATTTTTAAATAATGATGATATTTTTCTTTATAACTATGTTTAGTTATAAACATATTTCAATTTTGATTATAATTAATAACATGTTTAAATAAAGTTGATTATAATGTATGTTGTAATTTATATATTTATTTTACGCCAAGGCGTATCCAATTTGAGAAGAGCCAACCTGCTTTTCCCTATCGACGGCTGAAACTCCTCTGGTGACGATCAGAGCGATCCTGCACATTTATTTTTCTGTCGGTCTTCTTTCCCGCCGAGCAGTTGAAACATTCCTCACACGCCTGAAAATAATATCTGGTTCACATTTAGTATGATTGTTTAAAAGGCTGCCAACTGTCAGCTAGTCAAATCTCGGAAGTAAATCGGATCTGCCTCACAAAATATTGTGTTGAGATATTCCTCATATCCACTTTTCATTTAATGTGAAAAGATGCAAGTAGCAACTCTAAGGAGATTGTTTTTGGTTAGTCTCATTTTAAAAAATTTCTTCTGTGTAATGGTTTGGTATGTTTTCTCTGCAAAGTAAGTATGCCCATTATTTTCATCGGCATGGTTGACAGAAGACACAATTTGTGCTGAATCTGGAGGTTAGTCATTTGCCATTATTTTCATTGGCATGGTTTACAGAAGACATAATTTGTGCTGAATCTGGAGGTTAGTCATTTGCCATGATTTTTAAATTTTTAAACATTATTGCTCACTTCAGATATTGTTGACTGTGAATAGATTGAAGCAGCGCCTGTAGAAAGACTTGTTTTTAAATTTGTGTTGCTAGGAAAATGCTTTTTTGGAGGACAACAGAGATTTTTTAAAGTAAAGATTTTTAGCCCTTCATCTGTTGCAGTGCATTTTTAGGCAAGTTACTTAGTATCTTGCAGTTAGTTTGTTTAATTGCTTCCATAGGAACACTGTGCAATAAAACAGGCACAGTAGTCACCTCCAGGCTCCCCCACACCAATCTGTTGATTTTTATGCTTCTGTTAAATGATAAACGCTATTATTTAAGAGCACTGCTGCAGAGCAAATTGAACCTGTCAAATCCCTAACTAAGCATAAATTTTATCAAACAAGCAACGAACAGGGCATTTCAATACGAATTAAAATGAAAATGATATTTTGACTCCAAAATATTGAGCTCCAAAAATCCAATCGGCTTGCGTATTTCCAAAGTGCAATCTAAATTTACTGTGGAAAGCGGACGTACGATTAATTACGTAAAGAAAACATATGTAAATTCAGCAAATCGCTAAAACACCCTTTTCCTTTGCCGACCTTAAAAGATGTCGATCGGCTTACGTAGCAGATGTATTGTCATTATTTATCAAAATTCGATTTCTTGTCTCACCTAGATGGTCGACAGTTGTCATTGTCAACCTAGTAGCACAATTTCTCCTAGTGAAAAATGTTGTAGAGGACGGTGTACATGAACTCCAAGCTCTGTGGAATTCCTTCCAAGACCTCTGGATTGAATCTGTACCTTTCATGTTTGGAAACTCGTGCAGAACATTAGAGAACACTTAGAGATCTTAAATTTGCACCATGCGATTGAGAAGAAGCAACGAGGACTTTAGGAACATTTTTTTTAAAGTTATTTTTCCCATTTTAGAGTTACTCGCCGCTTGTGCGGTCTCAACATTAATTAAATGTACTGTTTGGGGGTTTCTTTATTTTTAAATACATTGACTACAAATCAAGTGATAAGTTAGTTCGTTCCTATCGGAGTGGGTTTCTTTATTTTTAAATACAATGGGTATGCCGAAAGTAAAGCATCTAAATTGCAAATGTTAACATTCACATGTATATGTTTTCAAAAGGGTTGAAGTTCATATTATAGGTTTTAGAAATTTTCAAGAAAATGCAATTCTTAGGTTTAAAGTCAAATTCTACAACCTTTTCTAGCATCCTCCCCATCCATGTCAAAATGGGAGCTTTGGAATAGGGTATGGACACCCATTGAAGCATAAAGGATGGAGGAAATTTGTCAGATATTTAGTCGAAATTGCCCTAGTAGACATGTATGCAAAAAATGGAAGCATTAACAAGGCACGTGAACTGTTTGATAGTATACTTGAAAAAGATGTCATTTCATGGACTATAATGATTTCTAGGCTAACTTCATGCAATTTTCAACCAAATGCAATTGGCAGGTGTAAGGCCATATTCCACAACCTTCACTAGTATCGTCTATGCTTGTGCTAAAATGGGGGCTTTGGAATAGACTACAGAGTCATCGACATCTATCAAAACATCATGGAATAAAGATTTTTCCAGATATTATAGTTGGAAATGCTCTAGTAAACATGTTTGCAAAATGTGGAATCATAGAAAAGGCACGTGAACAATTTGACAGAATGCCTCAAATAGAGGTTATCTCATGGAATGCAATGATTGCAGGATATGCACAAATTGGATTTTTTGAAAAATCTTTGTATCTTTAATTTTTGAAATAGACAAACTTTATCCCAATTGTTGAATCATGAGAGCCATGAGCTCTTCCACCATAGACTTCCCATCTCCAAACAGAAACATCGCAAGCTCATCTCTGTGAAGCTTCACGCAAGCATGTGATCCGGCCTCTATCAAACTCTTCGTGAAATCTTTGTTAGAAAAGGCTCTTTCTTATCTAAAGAGCCCCAAGTAATTGTCTTGAGACACTAGTAGAATTTGGCAAATAAATGACTACATGACTAAAACTTTTAGTCACATGACTACAAATTTTAGTCATGTGACTAACACTAGTAGTATTTGGAAAATAAATGACTACTTTGGTCATTTATAAGTGACTAATTTGGTCATCGGATAAAATCACAACTAAATGACTAATATTAGACAAATAAAAATGACAACTAAATGAATAATATTAGACAAATAAAAATGACTAAATAAATGTGCTCATTATTAAAATCTTGGCCATAATTTTTATTTTAATAAACATACTCTAAAACCTTTGTCAAGACCTTATTTTCAATTGTATCTCGCCATAATTAATAATAAAATATTACAAATAAAATTACTAATAAATATTTTTTTTGGAATAAATATTTTCTTTTGGTTTCATCATATGAACACCAAAGTTTCTTCTAAATTGAATGCCCAACTCCTCAAAGGGCCCAACTATGTAGCGTGGAAGATAAATATGCATACAATTCTCAAATATATACTAAGCTACTTATAAGTTTATATACTCTACATTTACTAGAGGAAACTAATGATATTACAAATAGTTTACAAGTATGATTATATAAATTAGTTAAATTATAATAGAAGAGATAAAGATGGAGATTAAAAAAATAAAGAGATAGAGACAAAAAAATATAGAGGTAGAGAGATAAAGAGGAATAGAGATATAGATGGAGAGAAAGATTGAAAGAGAAAGGAATAGAAAAAAGAGAGATAATACAAGAGAGATAGAAATATAAGAGATAGAAAGGGAAAAAGAGATAGAGAAAAGAAAAAATAACTTTTGATTACTTGTTTCATGCCAAAAATCCAAGACTGGTATGTGTCCTTGGGGAGTTATGTTCAAGGTAGCATGACGTTTGATATAGACAGACAAACTTATAGAGAGATAAAGACATAAAAGAGAGGGAGATAGAGATAAGATATAGAGAGAGAAAGACATAAAATGGAGAGGGAGATATAGATAAGATATAGAGGTGGATAGAGAAAAAATAAACTAAACTACTATAATAAATTTACTATTACAAATATATAATTTTGTCTAATGAAAAATTATATTTAAATTATATATTTATTGAGTGAATTCTAATTGAGACCTTTGTTACATAAACAACATTATTTGCTAAATGACCTACCAATTGACCTCATGTACGACACATATGTCTGAAAAAATACACCAAATTTTTCTCTAATTTACCTTTCATACCTTTTTGGCGTACCTATTGCACACCAAGGTGCAATTGTTAGTAATAATTTTATATATGTATTTAACATTTATAGTTTGTTATTTCTGTATTTAGATTGTGTTTGAGTTTTTCATCAATGTTTTGGATCACACTCAGTGATCCATCATCAGGATGATAGAGACTATAAGGAGATGAAAGATGGTTAGATGTAGACCCAATATGCTTGAAAAGAAGAGGGGAAAGAAGTTGAGGGGATAAGACACAAAAAACAAGGAGAGGGAGGTAACCATCAAAAGATTTGATTGAATTTTTTAATGAGAGGAAAATAAATAAATAAAAGAGAAGAGGAGAATGAAATTTAAAAAAAAACTAAATATGACAAAGAAGTAAAGAAATGAAAATTGAAAACTAAAGAGAGAGAGGCACACCAACTAAAAGAAAAATATATATATATAAATAATGATCTATATTTTACATATGTAAAATATATAAATAATGATTATATAATGAACATATGATATACATATGCTTATAAAAATAATAAAGCTTATATAATAACATTATGCAAATTGCATAATAGCTCCACAATACAACATAAAGATCAAATCTAAAAAGAAAAATGCAAAAACTTTGACATAGAAAGAAAGAGAAAGGAGCTATGCTTATTTCTTAAAATACTAAATGTTAATGTTAAAAACAAAAAAATTAAATGAAAAAATTAAAAACCAAGTACATGAGGATAAAAGAACCCAAATAAAGAACCAATTCATAGAAGGAATAAAATAAATTGAAATTAAGGAGATAATCTACAAAATTACAAACCAAGAACAATAGAAATAGAATTACAAAAAATAGAGAAGAAAAAATAAAAGATTAAAAAATATATAAGATAATATACAAAAGATGATATAATAAACAAAGGAATATAAGAAAAATGAAATATATACATTACAATTAAAGACACCACAAACATAAAGATCAAAAATAAAAATAAAAGAATTAAGCAAAAACCTAGACAAAAAAATGAAAGAGAATAAAAGCTTGTTGATTTAAAATGTACTCATTATTAAAATTTTCGCCATAATTTTCATGTTAATAAACATACTCTGAAACCTTCGTCAATACCTTGTTTTCAATCACCTGCCAAAATGGAGAAGTGATAAACCTTATTTTTAGGCATAGCCTACTAAAATGGAGAAGTGAAAGTATGAAACCTTATTTTCAACCCGCCAAAATGGAGAAGTGAAAGCACGACGCCTAATTTAGGGTTGCAACCTCTACCCATTTTTCCACATCGGGCATGATTTTTGTGCAGAATCTTGTGGTAAGTCACTTTCCATGGTTTTAGTTAATTTTACTTTTCAAACCTGTACGCGGTCAGGCCATTTTTTATTGTGTTAATTGCATAGGTGAATTTACTATATTGTCCAAGCTTATTTTGAAACCAGGGATTCATACCAAGGCTTGTCTGTGTTAATATTAATCTTGAAAGTAGGTGGTCTTGAATAGGAGCAACATAATGATTACAAGAACATTACATTTCACTACTGGCTTTTCCATGCCCATGGCACCCATCTCGAGCATGCCCTACTCATTCAATAGCCACAAAAAACATCCATGTAAATGAGATAGAAAAAAGGGGTCACAAAAATTTTATATGAATTTTTATTTCTTTACCTATATCACATACATTTGCCTCTAGGGAAATATAGTTGCAATTGATTTTAAGCCTAAAGTTAAAAATGAGATAGACACAAAGGATCACTAAGATTGGATCTTACAATGGGTCACAAAAATTTGATCTTATAATCCTTCAACACTTGGGTCTGCTAATCTGAATGATTGGGGATTGTGTGTGATGACTTGCATAACATTGGAAGGTCCCTTCATCTCTACTGCCTCCTCAATTGTGTTAGCAATCTGTAGTTTGGCCTTCCCATGATTTAAGAATCAATTACCTTAAGGTCCTTTGGTTGGGCCTAAAATAGTCCTTTATAATATAATATTCTCTAAATAGGAAAGATGTAGAAGCCATTCTAGATCAAACACAATATCATATGGCAGTCCACAAAATGGTTTGGACTGCAAGAATTAGCTATTTGTAGAAGGGGTTTAGAATGTGTTTAGATGGGGAGCTATACATGCATCATATAAAGAAGTGGAGAGCCTTAATAGGTTCAAGGTTTCATCAGATGTTGAAGCATGAGCTAAAGATAACAACAATGTAGAAGATAGTAGAGTAATGTGGACTACCATGCTACCTAATTCACGAAGCATACAACATTCACAATATCAAACAAAGTACAAAAAGGAAGAGATTAGGCTTAGAGATACTTGGGTTGATTCATCAATGTATTAATCTCCCCCTTGGCTTGTGCCACTTTGTGAGAGATGGTTGTAGGTGAAGTCAAGATAGATAGAATAGGACCTAAGTAGACCAAAATTGGGGATTTCAAAGAATTGGTATACTTAATTGGTACAACTACCATTCATTAAACCTCAAAAACTTTTATACTAAATTTTTCCCCTTGGTGTAAGCTATTCTTAGCCCTAAATCCTCTTCTTCTCTCTAAGGAAGATGTATATGCACAAGAAGAGTGAATGAAGCATCTTCTTCTTTTAGAAATGTGAAAGGTCAGAAATTGCCTACTTGGCAACTTTTGCATTATGTTTTTGTACTCATTTTGGTTTCCATTTGCTAGACATGTTTTAGTTTCATTTGACTTGTTTTTGGCCTTTTCCCTAATTATAGATGGATAATGTATGGAGATCCAGATTTAGGAATACTTACCAGGTTGTGCGCTAATGTCTGGACACTTGTGCTAGAAGGGTGCTAGTGTGCATGTTCAAATTTGAAAAAGTTACCACTTGTTCGTGCCCTCATCATTACTTTGTTGCCAATGGCCTTTTATCTCAAAACTCTATAAATCTAGTTTTAGCCTCCATTTGCTGGGTTACACAAGAAGAAAATAGAAAATGTAGCAAGCATTTATAATCTCTCTTCAACATGCCCAATTGATCAACATGACTCCATTACATAGCAAGGCAACAAGCAAGAGATTTGAGGACTGAATTTTTTTGAAGCCCCTAGAGCCATAATAGCCATGGACTCTTAGTAATCTCCTAATCTCATATATTCTCTTATCCAATATCTCATTCACTCCATTGGAAGCCATAGATTGCCATTTCCTCTTCCCCTCTCAAAGCCATAGCCGAAAACCCTTTCCATAGCCTTCCCTATTTGGATATAAGACCTTTTTGAATTTTTTCCTATCCCTATGTTTTCCATTTCTTCTTTTTGTGATAATCATCACCTATTTTTCCTCTCCATGATTACATACCCTATTACATAGTTTTTCTTCATAAGGTTTATGTTTTTATTCAAGGGTTGCATTTAGATCATCATCACTTATTTTCCTCCATGATTAACATACCACTATTATAGTTTTTCTTCAATTTATGTTTTCTTCTGTTTATGTTTGTGATCATCATCACTCTATTTTCACTCCATGATTAACATACCACTATTACATAGTTTTTCTTCAAGGGTTTAAGTTTTGTATCACTAAATCTTTGCACACAATACATCTACCATAACTAGGTCAGCAAACACTCAACTTTTTCTATTATGCTACTGTTGAGGTGCTACTGTTGAGGTTGAAATACACCATCTAGGGGACTGAGTGACACAATTTCTTTGATAGCAGCACATCCTTTTACCCCTTGTTTCGAACCTCGGCCTAGGATATCTCAAATTTGATAAATGATGTTCACATTCTACAATCGGGAGGAAGAACAAAGAATTTTGGCTAGTAGATCTTGAAAGTTTTAGAGGCATTGGAAACCTGGACAATATTGCCCTGGCTTGACTTGAAAAAGTGCATAGTTTGTTTTGTAGAAGCACTCAGTTTCTTTTGCAACAGTGCACACATTTGAAAGTTCTCCATTTGGTTTGAGAATTACCTAGTACAACTCTCCTGGTCTCCTGCATTTGTTTCTAGCATCAGAAAAGTCAATTGCAGGTGTATCTACCCCATTTTCCCTTTTCATTGTTGTAGCTTAACAAATTTACACTTATCATTTCCCAACTCTTATATTTTTTGTTATAGATCAGATTAGATGACTTTCTATTTTATTTTTCTTCATATCAATTCTATCAACGAGTAGATAATTATAACATAGAAAGAGTATAGAATCACTTCACACTTGAAAGGGGTGTGATGTAGACCCAAGGTGGAAATCAACTTGAAATGAAAAATAACAGATGGTCAACCCAAATTTCAAAGAAAATCAAAAGAACTTCACAAATCTACTTGTTAGATGCATTATTTCCACCAACACTGCCAAACAGCTTCAAGGGACTTTTCACCCAACTTTACCAAAAGACTTTCCAAATATATAATGGATTTAGACACCCATTAAGGACATACACAACATACTTCAAGATCAGATATAACTCCTTTGGACCAGTTTAGACTTCCAATACACTCACCATGGGAAAACAAGGAAAAGAGGTCAATTTAACAAAGGAAGTACCCTTCAAACTTATCCAATCATCTTGAAACCTTGGGGAAGAAAATTAAATAGCCCAAAACCACAAAACCCACCACTAGTTTGCACCTGTATGGTTAGAAACACTCTCAACTCAAAAAACCTCATTTTCTAATGCAAAAACAAGGGTTTTGTCAAAATCTTCATTCCCAGACTTGAATAAATAAATAAATGGTCCAAACACCTTTCATAGGGTCTTCCTTGACATTTTAAATGCTTACAAACTCAACTCCATCAATAATTCATTGAAAAGCACTTCAAAGCCATCACTTTTCAAGGGAAAATTTGCATTTTCAGCCCTAGGGCATCACACATTCACCACAAAAACTCTTTATTATAATATAAAATGCATTAATACATATACTATAACATATTTACTAACAATCCACTAAGTTACAGAATTAGACAGTGGGTGGATTGGTCAAAATCTCATATTTTTGCCTTCAAACCCTTCACAAAGGAAAAAACTAGGATACTTGCAGTAATTTTTGAATATCTCTCACAAAAAAAAGAATAAAAAATCAAAATAAAATGAAGATAAAAGTAGACACATATACCCTCAACATCTGAATATTTTAAGGAATTAGGAGATCATACAGATCCGTACAACAGTAAACAAGTTCTGAAAAACTGTGAAAAATACAGAATTTGCTCCAAAAACGTGGTGTTTTATTGAATATGAGTTATTACAACCTTCAAAAACCATTCCTTCTAGCCTTGGAAGGAATTATAAATCATTTTCAACAAGTAACCACCCTCAACCAACCATATTCACAACTAATTACCACTTAATGACTCTAATTATGCAAATCAGCAAAACAACATTTGCAACATTTTGCATTTTTGCAATTATTGAACTTAAAAGACCTCTAACACTTCTAGACATCTAAAATATTATCATTTAGACCTTATTTAAGCCTTTATTCATGATTCAAAGTAAAACCATCAAAATACCATGCCCTTACCCACTTTGACAATTTTGACAATATTGACAATATTTCATGTTTTTACAACTTTTTTTGCAATTTCCTCATGGAACCAAGATGAAAACTCCCTCAAATAACCTTTTGAACATTTTTAACTCCTATCCTTTGACATCCAAGGTGTTGGTGCCCCTGCACTAGGGTGCAACTCCTATTTTGCAATAGAGCCTTTAGGGAATTGACAAAATGAAAAGACAATTACTCCATTTTATTTAGTTTCACTTGTACTGGGCATAAGGATCATAGTTAATTTTTGAACTTGTCATTGAGTCCTTGTAATATCTCAGTCCTGAGGAACCATAAAGGCCCTGACAACTCATTTGAAATCCAACAGACAAAGCAAGAGCATTCATTTCTTTGCTTGGAAAGGGATCTCCTTTGATAGACCCTCTATGATCACCTTCAATTTCTCTGTACTTTTGCAGATAAATGGTCAAAGGCTCAACATAATCATCAAAACCCAATTTTCTCATGGCCCAAAGCTCATCCTCTACAGTTATGGTTTTTCTTTGTTCTCTTTGACAACAGTCATTTGCTTCACTGGTGATGAAGCTAATGTACTCAGAGACACATTATTGAATGGTCTCCTTTGCATCATCAAATATCTTGGCATGAGTAGGGAGCACTTTTCTAATTATCTTGATGACATCAGCAATGGGCATGAACCTATCTTGCTCTCTCACAACACAGTTCTCCCTATCGCCATCCTCAAAGTTTTTGCTATCCTGGCTTGTAGGGCTTCCCACTTTAGACATCATATCTACAAAGACAAGGAGGGAAGAAGCTTGTTACTCATATGAAAGATCCCAAAAATTAAAAGCTCTGACATTGGAAAAATACACCAATCTAGTTTCTCCATATAAAGTGAAATTAATATGCTTCATGCATTGGAGCATACATGCATTTTAATACACGAGGCCTTTGCAAGTATTGCACTACCTAAGCTATATACCCCAGGGCCTACTGTACAGAGTCATAGACTAGAGCAGCACTAGCTCCATGGAAATCTTGTCTCCTAGCTTGAGTGTAAACTTAAAA
>VDFB02325935.1:0-13226 GCA_007258455.2 Sequoia sempervirens | reverse complement strand
AAGCAAAGGAGATCATTTTTTATATTTCTTTCTATATTGGAATCAGTACCATAGAAAATGTACTCGGCATTAGAAATTAAACATCATTATACTGATTTCTCTTGGAGGTCATCACGAATCAAATCCCAAAACATATTCAGAATTCTTGCCTCGGAAAATGTAAGGTGCTCTTCAAGGACCACAGTCTAAATTAGAATGGTAATTTCATTTTCTACATTCATAAATCACTTTACCAATTGCACTTTTGAGGTGTCCAATCACTAAGTAGAATGCATGAGTAATAATTCTCATGCAGAGAAGTACCAACCATGAGAATCAAACCTTAAACTTTATTATTTTGAACCCATAGTCATAAGAACAATAATTAAATAGGCAGAAAAACATGCACCATCTTCTACTATGCCTTTGGATTTAGCTCCATCTTCTACTCATATTTTGGCTTTAGCTTCATCTTATTCGTTGGCATCAACTTTTACTAATTTATCATACTTGCCTCCTCGGTTTTCTAGTGGAGGTTGCCTCATGTAGCCCTTGTCTTTACTCTTGTTCTAATAATCTAATAGATTGTTTAATTGTTTGGTCTATTGCCCTATTGGGCTCTCTTTCTCCCACCTTTGTTTGGGATCAATGACATTATCACTTTTTGGTTCAATGTCTGTCTTTGAGTCTTTGTTGTCATTGCAATTCATGGTCACATTTGACACGAAGGTTTTGTGCTACAATTAAGTGCTTGGCAAGAAGTTTGGGTAAATGATCAAGTTGTTAATCAACATCTTTGGTTACTTCTAAGTTGTTCTAGATGGATCTTGGAAGCACTTGGTTTTTTCTTGATTCTTCCTCGATGTGCTCATGTATGGATAGGTCCCTCAAATGCTTGGAGTCTTTTATGATTATCTTTCCTTTCTTGGTTTGTTTTGACCACTTCTTCAATTGGTCAAACCACCTATATTTCCATCATTTATGTGGTGTCCTCAATACGTATTGGTGACTGATGTATCATTTGAACCAATTTCAATTGACTTGATTTGCACAAATGCAATGGCACCGAAATTTTTGCTGATATAGATCTTCTATACTACTAGAGAACATCAATTGAAATAATAACTCAAGTAATTGTAATATATATATATATATATAATCATCAAATCTTTCATAAACTGGTAATGTTAAAATACAATTTACTCATAATAGGGGGACCTAATACTTAGTGCACCTACTTTGACATAACTCTTGCTATTTGAATGACAAGATTTACAATTATTGATAACACAACTACCAACAAATGAACCTTAACTCATTACAATACTACCTATGCCCACAATGATTAACATAATATGTCAGTTTACAAAGAAAACATTTTTTATCTCATGTTCTACATGGCTTCTATTTGTTTTGCTCCAAAACATTAGCATGAGGAAATTCAATTTAGTATGATGAATTATGTTGTTTGTGTGAACTTTATGATGCCACATTTATTAACACAAAATCTGAAAACAAAGCTTTGTCATAAAGCCTTAGATTTTCCCATGTAAGTTATGGGGACTAGTTTAGTATCACAGATATCATGTTCAGCCATAGAGCCTCTGGTTTTTCTTATACATGCTCCACAAAGTCTATTCTTAGGTGTGGTTCTATGGTTGTTATTTATGTCCTTTGTCTTAAATTTTGGGCCTTCTACTCAGTTGTTTATGGGTTGGCTGCTATACCCATAGTTATGCAGATCCAGATATGGTTATTTGACTGTTATTTGTAACTAGAATTACTTTCTTCTTGATCATATTTCTACTTTCTCTATCATTCATTTTGACCTAAGAGACAAAATCCTGACATATTTGGTAGAAAATGAATAGGGAAATTAATGATATAGTCTAGAGTGTCCTCGAGATAGCCAGCATGGGCAAGAAGGTCAACCATGCACACATAATGACCAATTGTAGGTGTAATGCAACACTGCTTACTCATGTGATTGAAGTATGTACAACCATCATCCACTAAACCTCCATGGCTGCGTGCACAAAGAATACAAACAAAGCCCACAATGTTAGGATATGTTTCTGAGTGCTTCATTAATTCAAATATTTTGAGAACATCCTTGCAAAATCCATTTTGTGCATATCCTGCAATTATTGCATTCCATGAGATGACATCAATTTGAGGCATTCCATCAAAGAGTTCACGTGCCTTGTGTACTTTTCCACATTTTGCATACATGTCTAACAAAGCATTTCCAACCATAATATCTGAAAAAAATCCCCCCATCCATTATGCTCTGATGGATGTTCATAACCTGCTCTAAAGCTCCCATTTTGGCATAGGCAGGGAGGATGCTAGCATAGGTTGTGGAATTTGGCTTCACACCTGCCAATTGCATTTGCTTGAAAGTTTCTAAAGCATTTTCAGCAAATCCATTTTGTGCATATCTCGCAATCATCGTATTCCATGAGATGGCATCTCTTTTAGGCATTTTGTCAAACAGTTCACATGCCTTGTCTATGCTTCCACATTTTGCATACATGTCTAGATATTCAAACCACACTGAAAATGGAATACAAAATGTACTACCAATTCTCAAATCAATCTACTAGGGTTGTAGTAATTTGTGTTGATTCACTATCATTAGGAAATCCCAGTCGATATATAATCATGATATTCTTAACGTTGAAAGAAATTTATTACCTGATCCATATTCTGTAGTTGGCCGTGTATTAAAAAGTGCAGCAGTACTTTGAATGGAAGCACTGACTGCAATGAGAAATGCTTAAACTTTTAATAGGGATCTTGACCTTGGATTGGAAAAGCATTTATTTCATGAATCAACAAAGGTCTTCAATCAAAACAAATATAAAACGTAGAGCATTTTTATTAGTGACAAGATCACCATCTACAAATAGCATGGCAGTTATGTGATTGTCATGGTGGTTTTTACTTGAAAGCTGCAGTGGTTTTGCTTGTTTCAAATGCACAAAGATTAATGAAAGAAAGAATGACTTTAGGATGTTCCCATTGTTTCTATTTCAAAGAGACATAAGATTGGTTGTAAACATATGAGCATAACAATAGGAAAATTAGTATGACATGCTTTATCAAGAGCTTTTATAACTACTTTGGCCAATAGAAAAAGAGCAATGAGTTGTACTGGATCTAGGAGTAAAGCTTATCCATAAGGGGAGAGATACCAGCATCCAAAACCATATTTCAGGGGAAAAATATTTGATGTTCATGTACAGCGTCGGTCTCTACTTCCAGCCGATCTCCCCTACATATTGAATAAATTAGATAATAGCCTATGACTATCTAATTTATATATATTGCGATTTAATGAAGTGGCACGATTTCTTATGAAGGTGCGATTGAATTAAGGCCGACATCATTTGTTATGAAGAATTGTGACTTGTTTATTAATTGAGGCTGACATCCATGAAGAGACACGATTTCTTGAAGCCAACATCATGTATCTTAAAGTCACGACTTTTGGATAGGGGCCGACATGAACAATTAGAAGGGATGCGTCTCTCCTATTCATTTGTATATATACCCATTTATTCGTCCATTGTAATCATCCATATTCAGTTCGGTTATTCACAAAAGTTCGATATCTTCAAGTGCGAGTTTGTATTCAAGTGCAGATCGATTCTTGATAGAAGGCTGTGTATTATCACTGAGATTTACATCATTGTGTTGCTGTATTTGCATCAGTTTGTGGTACCTATTATTGGCCTTCATATCGGCCTTTGTAAAGGAGACTCTTGTGTTTACATATCAATATATAAGTGATATATTGTTGCTGGGTTTTTCTCCCTCAAGAGGAGGGTTTTCCCAGGGCATCTGCTGTGTTATTGTGTCTGATTTGAATTAATTTCTGTGCATACAATCTGATCATTAAAATTTACAAAAACCCATATTCATATGGCATCAAAAGTGGAATATGTTTACATATTCTGTCCTCTTGGAAAGCTATGCAATTTTAAAAAGAGACATCACTTTGAGTTCGTGTGAGAAAGTTATGGCACTGGGAAAGTTGCTGCTGAAGTTCATGGGATGTGGTTTGACCTACAGAAATAATGATTAGGTTATTTTGACAGCTAATAAAGGTTGTATAATCATCCTATGTGGCGAGATGAGCAACATACCAGCATCCAAAACGTAACAGGAATGGCATAAATGATAAAAATTCCATGTTCATTTAGAAATGCCCAAAGAGTGACTTTTGACATTACTATGTATGTGCTGCTTTGGTTTCTCTTCCATTTTGCATTTGACCTTTTGTATTCTGACCTTTGGGAGGCTGAGGGGAGGTCTCAACTGTTTGATTCATGCCATAGCAAAGAGGAGGAGGAGAATTGGATGTTGTATATTTGAGAATAATCTAAAGTACTCATAGGCTGAACAAAGTTTGTACAAATCGTTGTACTTGCCTATTTTGAGCAATACACTCTCATAGAGAGCAATTCTCCTACCATCTGGGTTTTTCACCCTTAGTAGGGCTTTTCCTACCTCCATATCTATATTGTGCTGCATTTTATACCTAAGCACTTCATTTCTTTGTTAATAACATTCTAATTCCTCCATTAATACCTGTCATTGAGGAAACTAAGTAGAACAGTAAATTCATTGTTTGATTCCCTAGTTTCCGACGAGATAAGGGGATATTATAGATCAAGGAAGTTAATTATTGCTACTTCTAGCTAGTTTTCCATACTGTATTTTCTAGTTTAAAATCTTTGTGCCACTCTTGTTTGTGCTTGGTTTTTTTTATAGTTTCATCTTTGTTTCATACAACTGTCACTTTGCTTTATTTCATGCTAACAATCTTTGTTAAGTTAATTCAAATAGGACAGCATACACATTTCTAAATTTTTATTTAAGCATAATATCATGAGATATAATAATCTTAATGTGATTAGAGTTATTCAATCCTTTTGGGATTGTGGATAGTTGTGTGTGTTGGTTTGTATGATAATGATAATATCTTAGAAAGAGGAATCACAGCCTTGCCAATAAAATATTTTGACAAAAAGTAAAGATGGACAAAAAAGGTGAAGAAAACCTTGGGAGAAAAGTTTCCTCACTTGAAGCTAACTCGTAGTTTATGATGAAAACCCAAGAAAGCTTCATTAAACAACAAGAGCTGAGTGTTAAGTATCAAATTTATATGGATAAGATTGAAGATTCTTTGCGTGGAAGAAGAGCAACCCCTTATGAAAAGGATGAAGAAACAAAGGTTAAGGAATGGTACATTGATGGATGGTAGTCCAAGGTAGACAAAGAAAAAGGTAAGGTAAATAAATTTGAATGCACATTTTAAAGTTGAAACAAAAGTAGACATTAAAGCCTTTGAAGAACAAGTTGATACTGAAATTCTGCTTTCAAAGTTTGAACAATAGAAGATATTGAAGCTTCCAAAGGATAGGTTGATGTTGAAATTATTGACAAGTGGTTCAAGCAAATGAAGGTTTATTGTAGCATGCATGAAGTTGGTAAGGCACAAAATATTTATTTTGTATGTCTCAAGATGGAAAATTAGCTCTCACTTGGTGGGAAAGTATCTAACAACATTTAAGAAGAAAAATTGGTTATTAGGGTCTAGTTGGGAAGGATTTAAAGAATTTATTTAGAAGCATTTCTATCTCATTAGGCACAAATAGGCTGGTAGTATCTAGTTGGGAGGGATTTAAATAATTTCTTTAGAAGCATTTTGATCTTGTTGGGCACAAACTGATTAGTCTGTGCACCATAGAATCGTATAGGAAAGCCACATTTACGAAGTTAGTTTTGGAGGAAGAGGATATGATGATAATATTCATGGGAAAACTGTACCCAAGCATAAGAAAAGAGTTGTTTATATAAAGTCTTAAGACTTTGATGAAATGATTGCACAAGCTAGGAGAAGCTAGGTGAGGGTGAATTGTCTAAGAAAAATCAATAATCAAATAAGCGCAAGAAGCAACACAATAAAACCAAATAAATTCTTCAAAGTTTAGTGACAAGGTAGGAAAAATGCTACTACACATATTTGGAAGGATCCTAAGAACCATTGTGGTTATTGTGGCAGAGATGGATAGACTAAAGCAAAGTGTTGAAAGTTAGTACATGAATTGCAACCAAGTAGTCATACTAAAGGTGATGTCAAGAAGTCCATGGTCACCTTGGTTGAGGGAAAAGAGATGGAGGTGGAGGATAGTACATACCCAAATGATAAGTTAAGTTGCACTACAACTAATGTGGCAAGTAGGGAGCAAGAAGAGATGAGAAAGCTCCTTCAAATCAACATCCAAATCAAGAAAGAAAAGGTGACCACACGTGTTCATTGTGTATCACAATTTAATTTGATTTTGAATGTAGTTGTAAGAAGGCATGGTTTGCAAATTTTAAACATTGATATTCATATTGATTGGGTTAGGTGAAGAAAGTTCCAGAGATTCAAGTAAACTTCCAATTTGGACTCCAATATGGGACTACAACAACACAGTCAAGAAAAATCAACAAAAAAATTGAACAAAAAACCATTAGGGCCCTCAAATACTTTCACGGATCCCCTAAAAATATGACTAAGCACCATTAGGAGCAATATCATCCTTTAAAAACTCCAAACACACAAATAAAATTCTTAAAATCACCCTAAATACTGGTTTTACCAGTCTATAGCACTTTTTCCAAACTTAGGGCCTTACAAAACCCATTCAAAACCTAAATCTTATTCTCTAAAACTTTTAAATCATAAAAATTCCATAGAATACTTCCTTCTCACAAATTTTAGGAAGATTTCATCCACTAAAATGAAAGAAACTTCATTTTGAATGCTCTCGGGTACCCTACATCAGGGTTTCTACCCATTTTCACTAAAATTACAATATCTCGGTCAAATCTCCATAAAAATAAATGAAATAAAAACTAAAGTGTTTTAGACTCATAGGAATAACAAATAAAATGACTTCCCCTTGAAAATATTGAATTTTCTAGTCATACAATACTCAACAACACATATTTTTAGTTAAAAACACAAAATTTCACATAAAGAACAAAGGTTTCTCTCATTTATATCCATTATTTACATTCCTCCTTTCTTCCTCGAGATCTAGGAGGAATATTTATGCTCTTAAAAACCATAACCAACTTCAACTAATTGGCTCCAACCACCATCTAACTTCCATGACTCTTAAACTTCCCAATTATGACACTTTTACAACTTTTACTCAACATTATTTGTGCATATTTGCAATTTTGATCAAATTGACTTGGACACACACACTAATCACTTAGACACCTTCAATATGACCATATAAGACCAATTATACTCAAAAACATTCAACCCATTACATTTTTTCCCAAAATGCCACCAAGGGCTACAGTTCTTGCTTTTGACAACAAATGATAATCTTGACACCAACTATATCCCTTGACCTATGCAAACATCTAATAAATGATCTAAACACATTTAAATGGTCTTGATGGACCTTATTTAATGACCTAATAAATGAAATTTCTCTCAAGATCAGGCAGGTTTTTTGTCCCACCTATTTGACCTCTTGGGGTTTTTGTCCTAGGATTCCAAATTGTTCAAAATTTTGAAAAACTCAGTAGTTGTAACTCTCATCAGAGGATTGAAATGCTCTAGGTACCTTGCATAAATAAGGATTTGAAATAAGTTATAAGACCTACAGTCCTAAAATTGGCGTTGACCTGGATGTTTGAATTTTATTATTAATATGTACATATTATGTATTTATTAGTGTTAGTAAAAAAAATTATTTATTATAATAATAGTTTGATTTTTTTGGCAAAGGGGACATAACATTTGACAATAAAAATCATAAAAGAGAGCCATGTTTTTCTATCATTATTGAGAAGCTTGCAAATTAACATAGTAGGTGAGCTGGAAGAGTCGAAATATTGCATGAGTGCTTGGGACTGCTGATGGACCTAGAAACTATCAAAGATTTATTGGAAATGCTTTATTTGAGAACCCATATGATCTTTTAGATATGGGCTTAGAAATTGTTGGGGTAGATGGCTTCCATTCTCATGAAATGAGCATATTGCATCTCTTGCAACTTGAACCTTAGAGCTAGTCCATCTCCTACACCTAGGTTGAGGGCTTCTGCAACATAGTAGAGTTTGAGCATTATTATAAGAGCTTTATACCCAGTGATTCATAATTCCATGAGTCAGGTAATCGACAAATTGTAATGCAAAGGCTTCATATGCTTGAAGCATATTGTTTAAATTTAGAAGTTTGTAGTTTTATTTTAGTGTTACTTTCATTGCTTGCTTTACTGTGGAGGCTTTATTTTCTCTCCACCTAGTGAAACTGTTCCTTTCGGGATTGAATGTCATTTGTGAACTTGTTGGAAACTCTCCAATGCAACCTCATCACCAATCACATACTTTTTTTTTTACAATGTTTTGTCAACTTATAGGCATTTACTGTGTACAGTGTTCCTTCTACCATCTGGGTTGAGTTTTCCTACAACATGAATGGGTCCTGGCATCTAAGAAAAATTAAAGTTGTTGACAATTTTGTGGCTCTCTGAGCTGTTGTTTTGGACAAGAGGGACTCCTTAACATCTTGTACAGGGTTGCCTGGAGTAATTGCTTGACAAGTATTATCCATTCTGAAAGAATTGAGAAAGAATGTTGTGAACTTTAAATGTAGCAAGAGGACTTTCTGAGCAAATATATATCTAATGGTGATCAAGTTATGCCATAGTGCTGACATGTGGCCACCCAATTTTCCAACCTTAAGCATATATTTTATGATATATTATTGAAATTTGAAAATATCATGTGCAAGTATATGTAGGATATTTAGATTAATCTTGTATTCCCATTAGTGGTGGTTAGTTGGGAATTTAGTTAAACTAACCAATTGGCAATTCACCATGCTCTTTGTAACATTGTTGAAATGTAATTTCGTTGAGTTTTGTTCAAAGATCCTTAGCCTCTTCAAACATGAGGTGTTAATACCTATGAATTCCTGGCTCTTAGACTGTGATGTCAAGCTGGGAATCATCTTCAAGATTTAATCACCATTTTATTAAAAACTCTGCAAAGAACAACCTTGTCAGATTTGATTTCATCATTATGTGTTGATTATTATTAGATCCATTATTTTGAATCTTACCAGTAGGATAACATATTATATCCAATTTTCTTGAAATTATGTAATCCTATTGAAATTATGTTTTTCATAAGTAACAAGCAACCTTGAGCCCTTCTCATATCACTAATATTATTCACATTGAAAAAGGGATTGTTCTTGGCTTGAGCTTTCATGGTTTGAAATCATGTCACTTCTCACTGCCATATGAGTGTTTTGACATTCATGCCTTTACTTGTGAATGGGTGTCTATTTCTCTTGTGCCAAAGAACCATGCTAAAAGATAGAAAGCAGTTTTGTATTTCCTGTTGTTTTTTTTCTGTTGGAAAGACTACAAGAGATGAAAAGTCTTCCAATAAGTTTCAACTAAACTATATGATGTGAATAAGCTTCACCCTTTAATTGGAATACACTGGCTTTTAAAAGCATATGCCAATTGTATTACTCGTGGTTCAAGTAGAGAGCATCATGAGCAGCCAAAACAGCCCTACTTTCTAAAATGAGCTGGAAAATATACAATCATTTTTAGATAAGGTGCAAGAACATGCTTATGTTAGCCAACCATTCTTTGACTATGTTGGGTTCCAGTCTCTAGATATAAAAGCTTGTCCTCCTCTAGTGTCAGAAACTTTTATGACTAGATTTAGATGCCTCTCATACCAAGGCATCCCTATCCTTCCCTAGAGGAATCTTGTAAATCCTCTACAATGTTGAAGTGAACCTTGCATTATCCTGATGGTGGGTTGTGATTGATTTGTAGTTGTGTCCAAGCTCTTCTTTTAAAAAATACTCTAACCTTAATCTGGTGTCCTACATGGTCCTACCTGCCATATCTTCCTAGACAATTTTTAACCTCTTTAATGAGTTTGGGAGCGTTTATACATTATTCTTATAAGGCTTAGCAACAGATTCTTACTTCTATCATTATATTATTATTAATTATGTGCATTTTGGTTTAGTTAATCGAATGTTTTCATCCAAACCTAGATATATCAAAACTCCTTACAATTTGCAGTATTTAGGTTTAACTTTCTATCTAAATTTGAAAGTGTTCTTATGACCTGTTATGGTATGGAATCTTGATTATATATCTACTCGAATCTTTGCATTTAGTGACCCATTTTATATAATATTTTGAATACATAAAATGATAAATGATGTTGATAAAATATTAGTGTATGTTTAAAGCTGCATTCTATCATTAGAATTTTTTGGCATTTGCTGAGATGGAATATATTATGTTGTTGTTTGAATGGATAACTCTAGATGCTGAGGTTTTTGTCTTTTTGTTTCCAGGATAATAATTGCAACACTTATTGTACTTGAAAGAGTTTTAGATACTTTCATTTCATGGTATGTATAAGCCTTCTTTTCCCTTTGACTTAGAGAATGTGGCAATGCAATTTTACACATACAAAATTAAAATTGGATGATTTGTAGCTGTAAGAAAAATGTTGTATATAAAATTTGAGGTAATAATTATTTAGTCCAAAAACAGTCTTTTGCATCAATTAAGGTAATGATTAAATATCATCCGTTGGCTGTACTTATTGTTTGGTTTGGTTTTAAATAAACACCAATTTCATATCTGTAGAGGCAAATATTAATCTATTACTTTCTGAGGAAGTGATAGGTGATACCAGGAAAGTTTGGCAATACTAGTTTAAAATATGTGGCATTGTTTAAAAGCTCTGGATAAAGCCAAGGAACTGTGCTTCCTTTAATCAAGTCTTATATATAGGAAATGCAATCCAAACTATCCAATTTTAACTCCAGACCTCTTAGTTATGGAAAACAAAAATGGCAAGAAACTAGTATATTTTTATCTATAAAAGTGGATCCAATAAAATCTTCTTTTTTTGTCCTCCCTATTTTTTTTTGCCTTATATAGCAGAATTTGGGTTCCTAATTTTGGCATGCTAAAACCATTCTCCTTGTTGGTTTATGAAAATTGAATTAGTTTTTGGTTTCCTACTTGTCATTTTAATTGAAAATGTAAAATGTGAAGAGAATGAGATTTTCATTTCAAATAAATCACTTGGATTTATTCATTGGAGTCTCATTTCTAGAGATCTGGACGTGTTTTATAACTTAGAATTTTGCAAGATTATAACACAAGACTTTATTTTGGGGTTTGAAATATTTCTAGGATGATAAAATGTCTAAATGACCATATGTTTTGTAACATAGCTTATTTTTGTCAGTTTTTAATATTCTATTGTATTTACACATTTTGGAATAAGATGAGTATTTTTTTTGGCTATACATGTAACCAAATGCTTAATATATTCAAGGAATATTATGTTTTCTTTAGCTTATACTATTGAACTGATCACTAAAAGTGGTTAGATTGAATTGTTACACATGCAGGTTGCCCATGTATGGTGAAGCTAAAGTTGCATTCATTTTGTATATGTGGTATCCTAAGACAAAGGTACTCATTCCTTTCGTGTTTTTTTAAGGCCTTCCCAAAATATTGTTGAAGTTTATACTATTGCAAGGATTTCCTTATATATTGTAAGGAGGCCTCATTAGATGTCTTCTGTATTGTACTCTTTTTTTTCTAATTTTCCCTAATAATAGACAGTTGTTGTGTGTTACTATCTTCAAGGAACAAGCTATGTATATGAAACTTTTCTGAGACCTTTTGTAGCAAAACACGAGGTTGATATTGACAGAAGTTTACATGAATTTAAGATGAGGGCTGGGGACATGGTAGTTCTATATGGGCGGAAGTCTTCATCTTATGTTCAAGCTAGAATATTTGATGTGCTTCAATATGTTGCCACATAGTCATCAAAGGCTAGGCCTGTCCAGGTTTTCCATTCATAATCTTCATTTTTTGTTTAGGGACAAGTTTTTTTGTATTGAAGCTCTTTGTATTTTTTTTCTATTGATACAAAATCATGTACGCAGTTTTTTCAAAATACTTTTACTCAATTTAACAGAATGAAAATGTTATAAGGTTGTTCATATTCTATTAGAAATTTATCAAGAATGTAAGGAACCACAAAGAAGCATCAATATTCTATAGCAAATGTGTCAAGAATATATTTTTTTAATTGTGGATGCTTTTGTGTTGTTTTTTTTTGTTTGTTTCTTGGCATTTTTTTGGTGTTTGTTAAGCCATCGAGTGCTATCAAAATAACCATTTAGTAATATTTTTTGGTTTATGTGGTTTGTTTTCCAACCTAAAGTAATAATATTGTAGTTATTAACTAAATTTATCTCAATGCATTGTAATAGGGGATCAAGAAAAAACCATAGAGAAATAAGAACCAAAAGGGACAGGAAATCAAGAATAAGAAAAATTCAAAAAAATGATCAAAATGAGTCATTATGTAATTTTTACTTAAATCCTCTTCATAATGACATAGGTGGCAGGATTGTCAACTAAGATCAAATCTTTGATTTCTAAAATAGATATAGCTTCATTTGTAGGTGATACAACATGTTTGAGATGTGAGAGAGCAATCAACTTTAAATATTTAATTATTATAAACACATGCATTATTTATCCCTATTTCTCCTCTTTGTTTACCATTTCTTACTAAATAAGAATTCAATATATTTACAGTTATTGTGCTTTAATCTTTGTCATTATTATTTGATGTAGTCTTCATTTTTCTAGAACCATGTTAGTCTTCTATTGAAGAATGTTTTCTATTTTTCATAGGGTATCATGACTGTATTATTTCATATGTAAGAAGACTGAGATATATTCAATCCTGTAGAATGTGCGTGCTGCTAAATGGCTAATAACATGCCCAATGTGATGTGCTTGCCTAGAAATGATAGGAAAACACTCCCCAAATGACCTAGTAATTGAAAGACACTTAACACACTTGCTCAAAAATTAACCATAGAACATACTTCTCAGACACCAAATCACTATAATGAGCTCAAAGAGAATCTTTGAATATCACGCCGATAACACACTAATAGATAATACCAGAATGATATGCAGCAATAACAATATAATCACCAAATAATATGCTTAGGTTGGATTAATTCTCCCACTACGATGATCTCCAGTAGCAACAAATACAAGTTCCAAGTTTTATTAGATAATACAATGAACTCATGAGACTATACAAGACATCAGAGACAAAGATACACGATGAATTCC
>VDFB02325934.1:70182-124842 GCA_007258455.2 Sequoia sempervirens | reverse complement strand
AAAAGTATAGAAAGAAAAATTTAAAAATTAATAGCTGCACCATTTAATGGCTGTAGCTAAAGTTATGAAAAAGGAAACAAATAAAATTCAAAAACATGAAAATTTGAAATGGCTATAGCTAAAGTTCTGAAAAAGGAAATAGAGAATACGTCTTTGAGGAAATTATGAAAATGAATCATGATTATTGATTGCACAATGAACATAGCACACAACACACTCAATAGAAGATTGAATATTGAAAAATGAATCAATAAAATTATAAATTTGAATAAATGCAAAGTTGGAGAATTTGAAATTTGCTTGATAGTCAGGATGAACTATGAAAATAATATGGTATTTACTATTACCGTATTGGCTTGTGGATATTTTTGGTGGTATTGATGCTATACTATATTACTATTTTTCAGATTATTTTATTTAGCATCATCGATAATCTTGACAAGAGCATTATCTCTTATTGAGATTACTGGTGATGCTAAATAAAACAATCTAAAAAATAATAAAAACTAATAGTCACTAACAGGGACAACCTTGCCTAGATGGAGATGTTCTACTTCTAGACAGAGAATGCCCATAGGCCAAGCAAATAAAACACCAGAAAATAATTTTTTTAAAATACTGTAAGATACTAAGACGTAAGTCATAAGTGTAATAAATTAATAATGTTATCATTAAGTAATATATTAATTACCTCAATGACGTCGCCTCTCCAATCTAAGTGTCGCCGCCTCTCCAATCTCCTCCCAGTTGCGTTAAAATGATGCCTCTTTTGAGTCTTTACCTTTTAAAATCACGTTTTTAATTTTTTATGCCCTCAAAATGGTGGAGACTTGGTGGGAGATGTGGGAGACTTTTTGGGAGACATTGTTTTTTATTTCTTGAGACTTGGTAGATGATGGGAGACTTCGTAAAAGTTTTCGGTTGTTTTTTACCATCTCAGGGGACTGGTGCGGTATCAGAGACACATCTTCGTCTCTAAGACGTGTCTTAGAGGGGGGGAGACGCGTCTCCCAACAACTATGAAAAATCCTTTCATATTTTTTTAGACGAGTTTCACGCGTCTTTGATTAAATTCATGAAAATAACTAAGTCATTTATCAAATTCATCAAGTTAGAGCTTGCTTTCAATTCATAAGATCCTATTAGTCATGGTAGCTCTATAGAGGAAGATATAACTTTAGAGATAGAGGAATAAATTTGTATAGAGGTGGAAGAACTAGTCTAGAAAATTCAAGTGGAAAAAATTGAGTCAAAATCAATTTCATTGTCAAAGGTATAATGAATCTCAAGTATAGTGTGATTAATGAAAAAGTGATTATTGTGCAAATGAAAATAGAAAAAGACAATTTGAATTCTACAAACAAAGTGCAAAATTTTCTTAGAAAGTCAAAATTAAGGTAGGCAGTATGCTTCTAGTATGCAATATTGCTCAAAAGATTCTAAAATATGTTATTTTTCTAAATTTAAGTTGTAGTAATCACATGAAAGGGAATTTAATTGTTTTTTGTAATTTGGATAAGTCTATCAAATTAGATGTTAATTTGGAAAATGATAATAAAGTATTATTCATGTGAAAAGGAAATATTGATATTCTAACTAAGTAGTGGGAGTTTTTTAATTTCATATTGATTACTTTATTCTTGGATTAAAGCATAATTTGATGAGAATTGGAAAAATTGTTCAAAATGGGTATGAGTGTTTTAAAAAATAAGGAATGTGTAATTTTAGATCAATTTCCAATATATTAGATTATAGAAAAAAATCAAATGAACAGCAATAGAATCTTTCCTTTGAGTTTGAAACGATATTTGAGGGTGAAATTTTTCAATCTCACCCCTCAATTAGTCCACAAGTTGATCAAGATAGTATTTTTCATTGAATGAACCTCTTTTAGAGATATTTTCAGAAGTACTACATTTAGCCAAACAAGATATTGATTAAACAAATTTTTAATTTGAAATAAGAGATGAGAATTAGTTTTGAGATTTATGATTTGGACACTTGAATTTTAGAGGCCTAAACTTTCTACATAGGAAAAATATGGAAACATGTTTGTTGTTAATAAAAAAATAGATAAAGTATGTGAAGGGTGTATTTTTAGAAAACAACATAGAGAGTCATTCCCAATTAGAAAATTTGTCAAAGAAAAGACACCATTGAATATTTTTTACTTTGATTTGTGTTTATCAATGTAGACACTTTTGATTGGTGGATGTGTTTAATTTTTAACATTAATTGATTACTAGACTTGAAATACATGGCTATATTTTTTAAAGATAAGTAAGAATTTTTTGATATTTTGTATCAATTCAAAGCTCTAGTTGAGGAGAAAAGTTGATATTATATCAAGGTACTAAGAATAGATAGATATGGTGAATATATCTCAAATTATTTTTTAAATGTTTACAAGAATCATGGATTGAAAAGTAGTTTACTACCAAGTACAAACCTTAAAAAAATGGTGTGATAAAGAGAAATAATAGAACAATCACAAAAATGGCTAGGAGTATGTGGAAGGTTAAAATTTATCAAAAGGATTATTTGGTAGAGGCTATATTATGTGTTGCTTAAATAATGAATAGATGTCAAATATAGAGTGTCAATAATATAATTCTAGAGGAAGCATGGAGTTAAAAAAATAGTGTTTTGTACTAGAATTGTGGCCCCTCACAATATTTTATTTATAATATTTATGACACTATAATAATATTCTAAAATATAGATCTAGTATGGATTTATACAATAGGTACAAGCAATGTAAAAGCTATACAAATATATTTTGTAAATTTTAAATTATAATTTTTTTTTTGTATACCTATGTAACAAATATGATGCTTGCATTTGCAAGAAATAAATCTTAAAGATGATAAGGAATATATTCTACTCGAAGTGTGACATTCATTTTCCTTTAGGGCATGGACAAAGTTCTCCAATTATAATAATTTTAGAGTTAAATATTTGTAATTTTTTGGGATTTCTAGACATTAACGGTAATATCAATTTAATAAAAAAATGATAGAAATTGTAATAGATTTCACAAGCACCTCTCAATTGAAACCCTTTGTAGATCTAGCATCTAATACTCAATTGGAATGCAAAAATAAAAAGAAAATTTGACTTTTTCAAACCCTCTAAACTCAACAGTGAGATTAAATTTACTCAAGAAATCTCTCAAAATATCCTAAAAAATAAAGCCATAAAAGAAATATGGTATTTCTAACATTTTTTTCTAATTTTTGAAGGCATCATTTATATAAGAGAAGAGCACACTCAATTTTTCAGGAAATCTCTAGAAATCAATAAGAAGCAACCCCATAAGCTTTGATACTATGCAAGATTTGTTATGAACATAGTAACACAAGATCAAAGAGCTTCAATGAAAGAATAGAAGAGATCTACAATGAGAGAATAAGTCAAGTCTATCAAAAGAAACAAATAGATGATGATGAGATATTGAGATTGCTTTGTATGAAAGCTACAAGTGGTTATGTATAAGATACACCATCAAGATATATGTGAATATATAAACAATGTGGGATAATAAGAGATGTAGTCACATGTGTGTACAAACTTTCCACCAAACTAAAAAGGTACACACCACATGATGTGCAAATGCAACCTACCTAAGTAGATCCTATCCAAGCAAGTTTGTCCTATCTTAGAAACATAATGTAAAATAATGTAATAAACGTAAGAAAATAAAACAATACACCAATATTGCATAAATGACTTGGTTTAGATATCTAGATATGAAGATGACCCCTAAACTTTTATAGTTCAAATTCGAATTTAGGGCCAACATATTCCTTTCTACTTGACTATTGTGTAGTAACTAGATGCATTAAATGATTCATTTATGATTGTGGGTGTCCTATTTAAAGGGGTGGAGTAACCCTAGTTCACTTAATGAAATGTAGATCTTAGCTCCATCTCTTACATAATTATTGTGGAGCATTTATAATAGTACTTACATAAAATCATTATCTAAGATATTTGTTATATTTCTTTTTGTTCTCTTTGATCATTCTCTAAGTTCTTGATTATACATGTTTACAAGGTTTGACAAAAAGGAGAAATTATATTTTTGATGTGCAAACTCTTGACCACACAACCAAGTCTTTATATAGAGATTGACACAAAAATTCATTATAGACAAATAAAATTGAATGATTTACAAAGATCAAATATGTACATTTAGATTAGATTTGTATTTCTGTAGGTAGGGTTTGTAATAGTTGAAAAAATAACTAGTGATAGGTCAAACTTTTGTATGAACATTATTTAATTTCCTACACCTTGACAAATCATCTACAAACATCTATCAATCAAATTTTGAAATAATTATTATTTTATTATTTAAATTTAAAAAGATTTAATTTAATGCACTTATAATTCCCGACACTTTAAACTAAAACAAAATTTAAATGCTAACATCATATATTTATTTATAGTTATTTCTCCCTATCAAGAAAGTTCTTTATTAATTTAAAATTATTATTTAAATTTAAAAAGATTTAATTTAATGCACTTATAATTATTATTTATATTTAAAAAGATTTAATTTAACGCACTTATTATTATTTTAATTAAAAATAATAATACTCATCCAACGGTCAATTTTCGAATTAATCTAAAAGAGACTAAAATACATATAAACAAAATATAATGTCTCTTGAAAGTAAGTTTTATGATTTCGTTTCTTAGTAGGGAACTTAAGATCAGAAGATCTCTTTTTTATTCGTTGCTGCAGGAAAAATTGCTTATAAAACATACGCAAACACGAATCCTTAGTTTTAAATGCATGGATGACCCATTCCCACGCGCTGCAATTTTCAGCTTCAATAGGTTTGTCCCTTTGCAACATAAATTCTTGGGCATATTAATTCCAGAGATTGGAGCGTGTCATCTACTTGATTTTCAGTTGGTGGCGAGTCGTTAGCTTTTGAAGCCACTTGTCTTCTACGCGTCACTTTCGCCTGCTGGTAAATTAAACTTGTTTGCTAGCTGAGAGCTTTCTAATCTGGAAAAAAGAGTTTTGGAAGATTTTGGGCGTTTGTTTTTTTCAGTTTTATGAAACTTCACAGCATTGAAGACATTCATTACAATGAACGAGATCAATACCCACATCACAAATTCTCCAGTTGAGGATAAAATAGAGTGGTCTAATGCTTCAAGACGAGGGATTTCAGAATTCAAGAAGCTGTGCCTTCTTTCAGGGCCTGCAGTACTCGTCATGCTCTTCAACTTTTTACTCTCTGTTGTCTCCCAAATGTTTGCAGGTCACTTGGGAGAGTTAGAATTAGCAGGAACTTCCATAGCAAATGTTGGAATTCAAGGATTTGCCTATGGAGTTTTGGTTAGTAGCAGTTTGAAAAATTCGTAGGAAATTTAACACTGGTTTTTGGTATTGAATTTAAGTTCAAATACTTCATAACACAGTTTATTTATGTTTGGACAACATAGATTGGAATGGCAAGTGCAGTACAAACACTCTGTGGGCAAGCTTTTGGAGCCAAGAAGTACAAAATGCTTGGAATCATATGCCAACAATCTATGCTGCTAATGACAGCCACTGCTATGCTTCTGAGTTTACTCTATGTTTTTGCAGAGCCTGCATTGCATGCCATTGGACAGAATAAAGAAATATCTGCTCAGGGAGCTATCTTTGCAAAGGGGCTCATTCCTAACCTGTTTGCCTTTGCTCTGAGTTGTCCCTTGCAGAGATTTTTACTGGCTCAGAATATAGTGGCTCCTCTTGCCTATATTTCTATAGCAACTTTTCTGCTGCATGTTCTTCTAAGCTGGCTAGCTGTTTACAAGCTTGGGCTGGGCCTGCTGGGAGCTTCATTAACCTTGAGCTTGTCATGGTGGATTCTCACCATTGCAACTGTACTTTATATACTGTGGAGTCCAAGTTGTAAGGATACATGGACTGGATTTTCATGGAAAGCCTTTACAGAGCTCTGGCCTTTCTTCAAACTGTCTATGGCATCAGCTCTCATGTTATGGTATGATTCCACAACATATATTCAATTCTCTTATCTCAATTTAGTATAATTTAGCCAGATTTGAATTCAATGGACCACATTTAAGTATTTATCTATGGCAATTTACTCACTTCTTGCGTCTGTGTCCTGCAGTTTAGAAATATGGTACAGTCAAAGCTTAGTTCTCATCTCAGGGCTATTGCCTAATCGAGAGGTCGCGTTGGACTCTCTTTCAATTTGGTAATGCTATATTCATAGTACTAAACCTAAGGAAATTGAATTGTCCTGTTCTAAGCTTTCTTATATTGAACTTTTTAAATGTGCTAATGCACCGAGCAGAGATCTGGGCATTTTAAATTAATCAAGAAGTCAACAATAGGATATTGTCTTGCATATATTTATGGGTTAGAGTGCAAGATTGATGCAATGAAAAATAGCATTACGTGAGTCTCTTTTTGCGTTTAGTTCGACATACAACAATTACAGGTTTTCAACTTTACAGATTTAAATAAGATCTCACAGCACTAACTCAATTGTACTAGTTGGTGTGTGCAGCATGAATTACTTGACCTTGGACATGCAACTAATGTTGGGTATCAGCGCTGCTGCATGGTTTGTATTTGTATAACCAAAAAAAACTTTGATTTCATGTAATCAAAAGCAATGGCCATCATTTCCAATTTTATCAAGAACCTATGATAGTCTTAACATTATGCTCTGCCATAAATCTTCTTTCCAGAAAAGACACCTAGTTTGTTAGCCAATGCAAGTATGACTGAAATATTTTAAAATGCAGATATTAGTTCAAAATGTTTATTCAATTGCAGTTTGTAAGAATTCTCTGTGAAGCATATTAAAAAACTCATCTCATTTTCCAATTTTCCTTGATGGGTGGATTTTATTATGATAATTTTTTTATTGTCTTGAAAAAATGCAGCACAAGAGTTGGTAATGAGCTTGGAGCCAGGAGGCCCAAAGCTGCAAGTTTTTCAGTTGTGGTTGTTGTGTCCTCCTCCATCATAATCAGTCTCCTCCTCGCCATTGTGATATTAGCACTTCACAAATACCTTGGCCACCCATTCACAAGCAGCACAGAGGTCATGAGAGCAGTGTCTTCCATGACACCATTACTTGCAATATCTGTCTTTTTGAATGGTGCTCAACCTGTTCTTTCAGGTTCCGTCCCACTGCTTTCATTTTCATATTCTCTAGGACCACTACATTTTACTTTTGTCGTACAATTGACAAAGGAATCTGAACAAAAAGAATGTTCTCCTTGATCATTGAATTCTAATTTAGCTTTAAAATGATCAAATTCGTTGATGTAACAGGGGTGGCAATTGGATGTGGGTGGCAAACATTTGTTGCATATGCCAATCTCGTCTCTTATTACATTGTCGGATTGCCTGCTGGAATAATCTTGGGTTTTGTAGCGAAAACAGGGGCAAAGGTGTTAAACATAGCACTTTACGTTGTTGGATAAAGATATAATGTAATTATTATCATAGTAAACATTAAACATGATTTGCAGGGAATATGGTGGGGTATGATCAGCGGAGTTGGACTACAGACATTGATTCTCATTATTTTTACAGCACGTACAAACTGGAATAAAGAGGTATCAAATTTTTAGCACACGAGACATATATGCTTTTTAGGGTTTAGCCCAAATGTCAAGATTAAAGCAGAAATTGATGACTAAATGCAGGTTGAAGGTGCTGTGAAGCGTCTGAAACGTTCAAGTATCGAGCAGTCTGGTGAAGAAGGGGAAGTGGCTTCCTCAACTTAAGGTTACCATTGCCAAATGTAATTATGAGGAAGCTATTTTCAAACATGCTGGGACAGAAAATTCATATCGCTTTGCTTGTAAATGAATGAAGGGGTGAAATTGTACCTGGTATCGACAAATTTTCCCCGTGAAGAAGACACTTGGTATCTTGGTAGGTTTCTTCTTTTTCTTCTTCCCCTAGTGGTGTCTATCGTGTGCTCTCCAAAGCGGTCGTGGAGCTTTTATATAAGCTTTAATCATTTCACATGATGCTTCTAAACCTTTAAAACAAATTGAATGGGCTTTTGACCTTTCACACCTCTCTTTCTAGATTAATTATTACTTAAATCCAGTATTGTGCTCCTAAATATTATGTTTATTTTTAATTAAAACCATTTTTTTCATCTATCATTAAGGTTGTAAAGTTTTCTCAAAACATAATATATTGCTACCATTTAATTGCAAACATACTTTTGGGTAACTCAGCTATATATCTATATATCTGTACCTTTCTAGACTGGTCTGCTATCAACACACTTTTAATCCACAAATGTTAAGATTTAAGTTGGGCATAACTATTAATCTTAATAGAAAGGACGTATTATAGTCATAAGATAGCTGCTGGATTTAACTAATTATGTTAAATTTATTTCAAGTTTCAGATACATTCATTCAATAGCAGCTATAGTTTTTATTATCTTTTTGTGTGCATACCTAAGACCTATGATACTATATTTAGCCGATAGGCTATTTGTGTGAATTTTGCTTGGAATTTTCGTCAGCCTTCCCGTTTTTCAGACTTTTGGCGGTCGGGAAAAAGGTGGCGGATATTTAATAACTTTGGTTGGAATTTTCGTCAGCCTCCCGGTATTGTGGCCTTCTGATGGCCGTGAAAAAGGTGGTGGAGGTGGTTGTTGGCTGCCTTGGGAATAAGGTGGCATTTTTCCCGCTGTGTGGATAGAGAAGGCCGAGGAAACAAATGCTAGTTCACGTCAACATTAATAGTTGTATGCTTTGCGTGTACTGGTTTTCAAATATATATATATATATATATATATATATATATATATATATATACAAAAACATATTCATCTATTAACATTTTAACTCATAAAAAGTAACAATAATTGGTAATCACATAATGGGGTATAACACCTTTAATGACTATGACTATAATTAGCCGATAGGCTATTTGTGTGAACTTTGCTTGGAATTTTCGTTAGCCTTCCCGTTTTTTAGACTTTCGGTGGTCGGGAAAAAGGTGGCAGATATTTAATAACTTTGGTTAGAATTTTTGTCAGCCTCCCGGTATTGTAGCCTTCTGATGGTCGTGAAAAAGGTGGCAGAGGCGGTTGTTGACTGCCTTGGGAATAGGGTGGTATTTTTCCCACCGCGTGGATAAAGGCCGTAGAAATAAATGCTAGATCGCCTCAACATTAATTATTGTATCCTTTGCATGTACTAGCGATGGTCATCATAACAGTTGTCGTTTAATGCCTCAGGGAACAAAACGAATGTTTGGGTAATTTTTAATAAGGAATTGTTTGGTGTCGTTCTGTTGCTATACCTACTATGAGGGCCGTGAGCGATGAGGATAAGCTTCTGTGAGGGTGCAAGCCCGATTAAGCTTTGTGTAGCTTCTGCGAAGATGGGTGGAGGTTATGTTGTGTTTTTTGCATGGGCGAATGGTTGCAAAAGGAAAAGAAAAGTGTTTCCTGCGATAATATTTTGCCCATTTTTGTGCAGGAAAGCTAGCGGGAAGAGGTGGGTTTGAAGCAAGTGGGAAGAGGTGCATGCCAAAGAAACCGTTGCCTATATTGTTTGATTTGTGGTTCACGGTGTGTGGCAGGCTGTATTGTTTGATTTGTGATTAGTTACTGTTGATTGTTTGAAATTTTGATAAGTTGTTGCTAAGAAAATACAATATCGTTTCTAAAAAGGAAATCTTGTCTCGTTTATGGTTTGCGTTTTGTGTGTATGGTTTTGCATGGATTTGATGCTGTGATGTTTTGTGGGTTTCTATTTATGGTTTCTATTTTTTGGCTATGTTTAGAGGCTTGGAGAAACAAGACAGCCTAGAGAAAGCTAGCGGAAAGAGGTTTGTTTAAAGCAAGTGGAATGAGGTGCATATCGAAAAAATAATTTTTCATATTGTTTCATTTGTGGTTTGCCATTTTTGGGAGGCAATATTGTTTTATCTGCGATAAGGTACTGTTCATTGCTTCTAATTTTGATAAGGTGTTGTTGAAAAAAGACTACATTGTTTGTGAAAAGGACTATTGTTTGGTTTAGGGTTCATGTTTTGTGGGTTTCTATGTCTGGGTCGCTATTGAAGCTAATGTTGGTTGATTTGTGGCTTGCATTTTGTGGTTATGGGTGGAACAAAATTAAATAGTTAATGTTGTACACTCCATGTATGGTTACATTAGGAATTGTTGATTATTGTTCTTTGTGTTAGGCTATATTGTATCATATTCGATAAGGTGTTGTTGAAAAAGCTATATTGTTTCAATTTTCAAGAAGGTTTTGTAGAGAAAGGAGTATGTTTTTTGATGGGTTTGTCACTGTTATTTTTTGCGAGGGCACTGTTGAGGAGGCTATATTGTTTCTATTTATGGTACGCTTTTGTTAAAAATGAGTATATTTTTACTCGGGTTGGTTACTGTGAATCCGCCCTTTTTGGAAGGGAATATTGTTTTATCTGCGATAAGGTACTATTGATTGCTTCTAATTTTGATAAGGTGTTGTTGAGAAAAGAGTATATTGTTTGTGAAAATGACTATTTCTTTCTTTAAGGTTCTTGTTTCTTATCTATGGTTTTGCATGGGTTCGTATTGTCATTTTTAGTGTTTTATGGGTTTCTCGATCTAGGTTGGTTTTCAAACCAATATTGTTTGATTTATGGTTTCCATTTTGTGGTAATGGTTGTAACAAAATAAAATAGTTAATGCTACACACTTTGTGTTAGTTTCTATTGGATATTGTTGATTATAGTTGTCTTGCTTAAGCTATATTGTTTCATTTTTGAGGTGTTGTTGAAAAGGTTGTATTGTTTCAATTTTCAATGAGGTTTTGTTGAGAAAGGACTATTTTTTTGTATGGGTTTGTAACTGTCAATTTTTGTTGAGTTTTTGTTTAATGTTTGCATTTTGTGAGTATGTTTGCACCAGAATAAGATTATTGACGCTATGCAGTTTTTATCGATTGTTATTGTATAGCTCAACTATATTATCTCATTTTCAAAAAGGTTCTATTCAAAAGGCTATATTGTTTCAATTCTCAGTAGGGTGTTGTTGAGGAAAGGCTATATTGCTTGCTAAAAGAAATATTGTTTCCTTTGTGGTTGTGTTTTGTGGCTATCATTTTGCATGGATTTTGTGGCTATGGTTTTGTGGGTTTCTATGTTTGGTTCACTATTGAAACCAATGTTGATTGATTTGTGGCTTCAGTTTTGTGGTTGTTGGTGGAACGAAATGAAATAGTTAATGTTGTAGAGTCCATGTTTGGTTACATTAGGTATTTTTTATTATTGTTCTCTATCTTAGGCTATATTGCATCATTTTGGATGAGGTGCTATTGAAAACGCTGTATTGTTTCAATTTTCAATAAGGTTTTGTTTAGAAAGGAGTATATTTTTATGTGTTTGTCACTATGAATTTTCGAGAGGGTACTATTGAGAAGGCTATATTTTTCCTATTTGTGATAAGCTTCTCTTGAGAAATAATGTATTTTTACTTGGGTTGGTTGCTATGAATCTTTGTTGGTTTCTCTTTATGGGTTCCATTTTGTGGCTATGTATGGAACAATATATATATATAGATAGATACATATATACACGTATATATATCCCTTACACTACACGTGTATTCCATATTTTATATTATACATTATAAAACTCTTTAAATCTATTGATTTACATATTGTCTATCAAATACAGATGTTTACGACACTAAATTTCACTGGCTATGTATGAAACAATATATATATATACATATATATATCCCTTGCACTACATGTGTATTCCTTATTTTGTATTATACATTATAAAACTCTTTAAATTTGTTGATATATACATATATATATATACATATATATATATACATATATATATACATATATATATACATATATATAGATACATATAGATACATATATATATCCCTTGCACTACATGTGTATTCCTTATTTTGTATTATACATTATAAAACTCTTTAAATTTGTTGATTTACATATTGTCTATCAAATACAGATGTTCACCGTGCACTAAATTTCACATTTTTTTGTTATTTTTCCACAACAGACTCCAGCTAAAATGGCTAATTTTGTTTCTATTTGTGACAAGATTTTGTTGAGAAATAAGTATATTTTTTACTTGGGTTGCTTGCTGTGAATCTTTGTTGGTTTCTCTTTATGGGTTCCTTTTTGTGGCTATGTATGGAACAAAATATAATTGTTTTTGATGATTTTTGTTGTCTATCTCTAGCTATATTGTGCCATTTTTGATCAGGTTCTTTTCAAAAGGTTGTATTGTTTCAATTTTTTATGTGGTGTTGTTGAGAAAAGACTATCATCTTTTTTGAAAGAAATATTGTTTCATTTTGGGTTGTGTTATGTGGCTATTGTTTTCGTTAGGTTTCATGGCTGTAGTTTTGTGGGTTTGTCCAACTGGGTTGCTGTTGAAACCAATGTTGCTTGATTTATGTCTTCCGTTTTGTGGCTATGGTTGGTACAAAATAGAATAGTTAATGTTGTGCACTTTATGCTTCATTGGAGTGGGTATTGTTGATTATTGTTTTCTCTCTTAGGCTATATTGTATCATTTCCGAGAAGGTGCTGTTGAAAAGGCTATATTGTTCACATTTTTGATAAGGCTGTGCTAAAAAAGAAGTATATTTTTTGAATGGGTTTGTCACTATTAATTTTCGAGAAGGCTCTGTTGAGAAGGCTATATTGTTTCAATTTTTTAATAGGATTCTATTGAGGAATGATAATATTTTAACTTTGGTTTGTTTCTGTGAATCTTTGTGGGTTTTTGTTTATGGATTTCATTTTGTGGCTGTGTTTGGAACGAAATAAAATTGTTGATGTTATGGATTTTTTCTTGGTTGTTGTTGTGTTTCTTGGGCTATATTGTTTCCTCCTCATAAAAGGGCGTTGTTGAGCAGTCTTCCATTTGTTGTTAAGGTGTTGTATTTTTTGTCGATTGTTGATGGGTACCTTGGGTTGTTTGTTTGCCTTGGTTTGTTACTGTGTAGTTTTTTGTGCTGTGCAACAATCAATAGTGCCCTTTGGGAAATAACATGGACTGTTTTAGAGATACTCGAGGAACGGTTTTCTCAATATGCGCCTCTTGCCACAGCCAATGATTGCACTTGCAACTCCACAGAAGCTTGTCCTCCTTGCTCACAACTATTATATATATGTACATATATATATATATATATGTACATATATATATATGTATATATGTATATATATATATGTATATCTATATATGTGTGTTTATATATATATATATGTATTTGTATATATTTATGCATTTTGTTTTGTAGTGGTGGTTGGTATGGAATAAAATTGTTTATCCTTGTGGCTATGTTTGCAATGCAATAAAACTGTTAACATTATGCAACTTTTGTTTGTATTGTGATTTTTTGTGCACTGCTTTTAATGGATCCTATTTTCTGCTTATGCCTGCAACATAATAAAATTTAAAATATGATGCAGATTTTGTCGATTGTTGTTGGGTGGTTTGGGTTATATTCTTCCATTGGTTTGTTACTCTACATTTTCCCCAGCTTTGTGTAATGAAAAATGCGTGTATATGTGCATCTAACTTCATATATATATATATATGTATATATGTGTGTGTATATATATATATATGAATATTTTTGTGTATACATATATGTATATATATCTACATATGTATATATGTATATATGGTAAATAGAATCCACAAATGAAACAATATAGCCTAGGGTGGACATCAACAACATGAACTACATAGCATTAACTATTTTATTCTATTGCACCTATTCCCATAGATCGCTAGAAATCACAGTCACAAACCTATGCAAAACCTCTGCCACAAAAGGTTGACCCGTATACAACTAAAGTGTATACATATATGTGTATATATATATATATTTGTATGTGTATATGTATATATGTGTATATATTTGTATGTATATATGTATATATATATTTCTATATATGGATATATTTGTATATATATATATGTATTTATGTATATATATATGTATATATGTGCATATATATCTCTATATGTAGATATATATATATATATATATATGTATGTATATATATATATGTGAGTGTGTGTGTGTGTGTAAATGTATATGTAATGTCCATAACATTTATATGTATATATATATATGTATGTATATATAGATGTATATATATGTATACATATATATGTATATATATGTGAATGTATATATGTGTATATATTTAGCCGATAGGCTATTTGTGTGATATATATGTATATATTTGGATGATAGTCTATTTGTATGAAATTTGCTCAGAATTTTTGCCAGCCTTCCCTTTTTCTAGTCTTCTAGCAGTTGGGAAAAGGGTTGCAGATAGTTAATAACTTTTGTTCAAATTTTTTGGTGGCCTTCCAATGGCTGTGAAAAAGGTGACGAAGGCAATTGTTGGCTTCCTTGGGAATAGGGTGGTGGGTTGTGTGGATAGAGAAGGCCGCAAAAATTAAACGCTCGACCACATCAACATTAATTGTTGTATGCTTTGCATAAACTAGCAATGGTCGTCATAGCAACTGTTGTTTAATGCCTCAGGGAACAAAATGAATCTATGGGGAATTATCAATAAGGAATTGTTTGGTTTCGTTCTGTTGCTATACCTGCTATGAGAGTCACGAGCAATGAGGATAAGCTTCTGTGAGGGTGTGAACTCGATTAAGCTTTGTGCAACTTCTACCAAGGTGGGTGGAGGTTATGTTGTGTTTTTTTTATGGGAAAATGGTTGCAAAAGGAAAAGAAAAGTGTCACTTGCGATAATATTTTTCCCATTTTTTTGTATAGGAAAGCTAGCAGGAAGGGGTGGGCTTGAAGCACGTGGGAAGAGGTGTTGTTGGGAAAAACACTTGGCGATATCATCTGCTTTGTGTCTAGCGACCTAGTTTCTGATTTTAGTGGCTATTGTTGATCGTTGTTGCCTTCCCTAATTTGCATTGTTCCATTTTCAATACTATGCTATTGAGAAGGGTATATTGTGTTCTATAAGGCATTGTCACTGTCCCTTGCCAGGCGTTGGCTAGGTTGTTTTGTTTTCCTTCACCTAGCCCTGTCAAGAGCATTTGAATAGCCCCCTTAACAACTCAAAAAAGGTGTAGACCACATGTATGTGGCAGCCAATGTTCTTTAGCATGTTTAATAGAGGGCCTATTGTTATAAGAATCCCTTTTCAAGAATGAAAGAAATAACAAATTTGTTTTGAAATAAATAACTATGTTCTCAAAATAATAAATTTGTATACTTTGTTACCCTTATTAAATAATGTCTTGTTTAATATATATTACTTATTAAAATGAGTTGCAGGCGTGCTTCATGTGGTGGTTAATTATCAAAAGCACATGCATATAGCTATATATATATATATATGTACACATGTAAATATCTATTTATGTAGAGATTGCTATATCTAAATAGATGTGTATACCATATTTTTTACCTCGTTGTGCAACTATATTGTTCAAAATTATGGAGAGACCAAACATCCAGATTGAATTTTCCCTCATTTGCCTCAACGAAAAGGCTATGAATTCAAATCTTTTGTTTCCTATAATATATTACCTAGCCGGAAGCAAGGCATTATTATAGGCAACAAAAGGTTTGAATTCATAGCCTTCTCAGCCAGTCAATTAAGGGAAAATGTTGTGTGGATGTTTGCTCTCTTCAACGTTGGATGGTATTGACATTGGTACTTGTATGGTTTGCACGTGTTGGCGATAGTTGTGATAACAAATACTGTTTATTCAATTGTACCTACCATTTTGTGGTTATCGTTGCCACATAACCATATGATTTCGTTGGCCTCCTCTATCATCGCGCTAAATTTTTTTTATTTAAATTATATATATATATATTGTTTGATTTATGGCTCCTGCTTGGTGGTTATGGTTGCATCATAATGAATTGGTTGATTTTATACAATTGATATTTGATTGCATTATGGATTGTTGATTATTCATCTCTAGGTTAGGCTATATTTTTCTATTTTCAATAAGGTGGTGCTCAAGAGGTTGTATTGTTTCAATTTTTGATAGGGTGCTAGAGAATACATTCCTATCAGTATTGTTATGCCTTGCATAACCACCCCATTTTATTCTGGAACAAAATGGGTCCCCCTTGTTCTTTTCTTTTCCCTTTTTCCTTTCTTTTCTGCCTTGGGCGTTGTTTTTTCTTTGTTCTATCGAATGTGGAACTGGGACCAAGATCAGGCTTGGAAACAAGGTCCAGGGTCTGGTCTTGTTGCATTCCCAGTTCTGGTCTTGACAGCTCCTTTGTTTTCCTCCTAAGCCTATCTTTTGTTTTGTTAGACCCAGGTTTAGAGCTAAATCTCAACATTGAACTCTTTCAACGTCTTAGGTTCGGGTTCCATCCCAAGTCTGACTCCGCCTCTCTTTTTGTTTCTTCTTCATTGGTTGTTTTCAATGAAATTTTTGGGTTGCTTCTTTCCTCTTGCTTGTTTGTTGTTTTCCCTTGGTTTTGTGTTCTGTGCCTTAGGAATTTTTCCTTGGCATTGTTCGTTTTGTTTTGGCGAACCTGGAACTAGAACTGGAACTGAACCCTGAAACTTTAATTAGTTTCAGGTTCGGGTTCTGTTCCGATCCCGGTTTCACATGTCTTGTTCTTTTGCTTTTGTTCCTTTTGTTTTGTCGTGGGGTGTTTTCTCCCCTTTCCTTTCTCTCTTCCTTGTTCTTTTTTCTTTGTCTTTTATGGGTGTCATCGGAGGCGGGACTGGAACAAAATCTGAACCTGAAACTTGGAAAAGTTTCTGGTTCGGGTTTGGTTCTGGTTTTGGTTCCGCTGTGTTCGTTTGTTTTGTCCTGGTCCCGATCACTTGGTTGATTGGTCGGGTTTTTCCTTTACATTTTCATTGCTTTTGTAGACGCGGAGCCAGGATGGGGTCTAAACTGGGAAATGATGGTCATTCCCATGGTTTATTCCCATTCCAACTCCGGTCCCGGTTCCAATTTCTTCTTGGTTCTGCCCTCGCCAGTTTTGAACTTGGAGGATGTTGTTTTTGGGTTAGATTTGGTTTCGGTCCCGGTTCCGCCTGGCTCGTTTCTTCATTTTGTTTTTTCAGTTCCATCTTGGTTCCACCCTCGCTAGTTTTGAAGAAGGGTGTTGTTTCCGATTCTGTTTTGGTTCCGCCTCCGCCAGGGTTCGGTTTCTTTTGTCTAAAGTTGAAGGCATAGTAAAATTGAATGAAATCATAAGCAATAGTGTATTTTATTATAATATATTTTATACGCTTCTGAGGACTAATGGAGACCTCGTTTTATAGGATTAAGTCGTGTACATGATATTTCTCAAGGAACTCAGCTAGAAAGAATTCCTTAGTCACATTTAGCATAAAGCTCCACAAGAAAAGTCACTGGGACCCTACAAAAGTTTTGTGGACTAGGGGAGGCCTTGCTGAAATGTTCTGAGTTCGGCATAATGTCTCGCTGACTAGGCAAAGTCTCCCCGAAGTAAAATGGGCTCTTGGCGAAAAGGAGTGTCTTTGGCGAAAGGTCTCGCCAACCAATCAAGGTCTTCCTGACTGAAATTAGTTCATTGCCGAAACAAGATGGCTTTGCTATGAGGTCCTGCCGACCCGATAGGGTCTTACTGATACAGAATGAGCTCGGGGAGAATGGAGAGGTTTGACATAAGGTCTTGTCAACCGTCTTATGCTATGCTGATGGTTGCTATGAGGTATAATCACATTGGGGAGACATGATTAGTGTCTCACCGACATACGATTTGTTTTGAATGATCGTTGACTGTCCGAGAATCTTACGTGGAGTGTGTTTAGCCAATCTGAGAGAATTAAAGATAAACCCTGGATGTTTGACTAGTTGACTACCCCTATGAAGAAAATCAACAGAATGCAACCAATGTGGATTTGCTCTGTGAATGAGCCGATGGAGCAGCTCAATGAACAATGGTGCTCGGATCTAGAGGAAAGTCTGATGCTGCTTCCAGAGGACGGTCAACGCACAAAAAGATCTAGAGTAGGAAGAAGGCCGAAGGAAGAAGGAAGAAACTGTGAGTCACAGTGACAGCTGGGGTGTATTGTCAAAAGGGTAGATCAATATTAATGGTAATGCTTTATGGCATTCAAAGTAGCTCTGTAAAGGAGTTCGAGGATGGACACGAAGGCATAGAGTTAATGTTATAGTTGTAAAATATTTGAGATCATCCCCAGAACAATCCTTCATCGACATGGATAGTAGGGATTCACATTTAATGAAAAATAAACTTTATTCAAAAGATCTGAGGGTCGACCCTTCTGAAGTGAGATTTTTTTTGTAAACCCTAAAACAGGGGCCAGCGCATTCTTCTTGGTACATCCTGTATATATATGGAATTTTGCCTCTTTGTAAAGGAGTTAGTCAGAGGGTTAGAGTGGGTTAGTTAGTTAGTTAAAGTTAGTGAGGAGGAGGAGAATAGAGTAGATGTATCTTTCCAATTTTCTTAGTATAGATGGAAATAAGTTGGAGTCGTGGATTTTCTGTACACTGGTGATTGTGCTAGATTTGTAAATATTGCTTATCTATTTCACTAACAGTAGAAGCAACTAGATTAAAATCTACTTCATGTTGTGTTCCAGAATGGTGTTTGTCTTGAGTTAATCATTTGATTTGAGAAGCTTTCAAGGAATGAAGTTTTATTTTATGTTTTGTTTAAATGGTAGCTTGCAATTTGCTATTGAAATCAACACTATGAATGAATGAAACTGTGTGTTAATCGCAAGTTAATTTTGTTCTACAGTTTTAGTTAGGAATTCCTTGAAAGGTAACAAGTCTAGTTAAGTTGGATGAATTAGCATTCTTTTTTGTTCCAAAGCTCTGATCTATCTTTTTCTGTTTCTTTAAAAACCCTGGTTAGAGTAGGTTTAAGTTTATGTTTGATCTCAAAACAACCCAAAAGCTCAATACCAACAGGCCCCTTGAATATTACTGTTACATTAACCATTGAGCAACATCAGCATAGTTGAGAACCAACTACCAAGACCTTGGGAGCTAAGATATCCATGTGTTGTCTTTCTCTTTCAGGAGAAACATAATAGCAGTATTCTATTTGCACGTTGCTGTGCCATTAAGACACGTCAACAGAATAGGCACTAGAGGGAGGGTCGGCTTAAGCAATTTTGGGATCGTTGTGAGTTGGAGTGGGTTAGATCTTGGAAGACCCAGCTCCAATGGGTAGCCCTTTGTATATACCAGGATATGTCCATGAAATCCCTGGTCACTTATATGATAGGCTTCCTTTATTTTCCCCTAACAGTGGGAAAAATGCTTCTGAACATGTTGAAATTTGCAAGGGTGTATTTACTTTTCTCTAGGTTCAACATGAGGATGTTGTCTGTCAATTGTTCACCAAAACGTTTCAGGGTACAACTAGGAAATGGTATGATAATCTGCCACCAAAATCTATTTGTTCATGGATAGAATTAGAAATCTTATTCTTAGATCAGTTTGATCCTCATGCTCTATGCCCATTACATGAATTTGTAGCTACGAAAAGGATACCATTAGAACACACTGATCAATTTAACCACATATTTTTGTTTATGTATCAAAGGGTTCAATCTTTAGATTTGGTGGTTGATGATCCTATACTGATAAAACATTATTATTGGGGTTTAAACATTTCATTTGCAATCAAATTCAGATGTTGTGGTGAGGCTACATCTTTGCATGATGCATTAAAAAAAGCTCTCTTATTAGCACAATTTGGATGTGACACTAGGAATTCAGATAACCAAACTCAGGGTTATAATCCTCTTGTGCTTGCAAACTGCCATCATCTGCAGCCTTATGCCACTTCACCCACTGTCCCTACCCAGGTGCAATCATTCTCACCAAGTAGCTACAACCTCCCTAAGGTTCCTAACACCACATTTTCCAACACCTCGCATCAGGTCAACCGCACACAAGACCACTGGGATAACTCATCCCTACAAAATCCAACCACAGAGTTAAGTACTTCACTTATCAATGAAGTTGTGACCATATCATCTCTTTTCAGTCATATTCCAAAGCATAGCCCATTACATCATAATGAAGTTGTGGATGAAACATTTGATGAGCAAGCATATAATTTTGATGACTTGTTTGGTAAAAGGCATGAAATGGATGTGAATTTAGAGCATAATGGAAATCTCAAGATAGAATCTAGCTTTGTTGAAAATGTTAGTACTAACGATGGCTTTGAAGGAGATGAGGTATTAACGCGGGATTGCTGTCATGAGAAATCAACAATGCCTTCCAATGATTTGAACAACTCTTCTAATCAAGATGAGGATCAGGGTGATGAGGGATGGACAAAAGAACATGGTTCGTGTTGGATTGATATCTCTCATATGCAAAATTGAATAAGGGAGAAATTAGAAGAGCTGGGAGATCTGAAACTATCCGAACTTGTTGGGCCAAGTGGATGTAGGATACATAGAACTAATCAACACTCTCAGATGGACTACCATGTCTTCCTAGGAAGGATGGAGTTATATTTCAAGCAACTGATCACTATTAAAGGAATACTTATGGAAGATCCTTGGAGTACGTATCCCCTCAATGAGGAGAATGAAACAAATAACACACATGAAAATGATAATCAGTCCATACAAAATGATGAGAGTAACTATGTGAAGAGGTTTAATTCTTCCCCATCTTTTGATGACCTTGATCCTTGCATTGAGACGGATTCAACAACTGATGAAACTCCTCTACCTAGTGAGGGCTTGATAGAAGTGGAGAATGGATTCATCGATGCATTCATAGATTCTTTCATGATGGTGAATGAGGAAGAAACACACTTTGATGGGTTAACACATCAGGATGACTCTGCTGATTTAAGCAGTGAATGAATTGAAACGGATAACACAATTCAAGATGAGATTGCCAATGAATCTTGTGGTCAAAGACAAGGACTTGAATGCCAAAATGAAATTTTAAGGGAAGAAGTTCGAGTAGATGTGCAGATCAGTCAAGTGTTCCCTGAAGAAATTCATGATGGGGTAAATTTGGATGAAGCAGAGGAATGCCAAGAAAGCGACCAAGAGGTTATCTCAGAAGTTGAACCTCTTCAATATGATGAAGAGAATGAGACCAGGGAGTATTTTCTTGATTTTTATTCTATCCACTCAAATGTGTTGGTTGAAGAAGGTCCTTGCTTAGCACCCATTAATGAATTTGATCTTAATATTGATAAATTTGATGCTGAAAGGCATGTTTTTGTTGATGGTGTGCATGAACATGAATTGGGAAAGTGCTTTCTTGACTTTGACTCCGTGCATTCAAATGAGTTCGAAGGAAATCCTTGTTCACCATGTACCGATATCCCTGACATCGATGGTGATAAGCTAGATGTGGATTCTCAAAACTTTGAGGGTGACATGTTTCAAGAGAGTGTTGAAAGTAAGGTCCATCTCACAAAATCTAGAAATTTTTTGACTCTATACCCGAGATGAATACAGATATGCTAGTTAGTGAATATCCCAGCCCCAAGACAAACCTTGCTTCGGTGATGTTCCATGAGCTGAGACCTCAAGGGAAGGAGTTCGTACAATGCAAGTCTATATCAGTAGTTGGGAATCTTCTGAATCAGGTGGTGTCCTTTCATTATACTCTGTGTTTTAATAATTTTTAGTTTGATTATGGCGTTGGGGATAGTAAAGCATGTTTGTGGGTAAATCATGAAAAAATTGAGAACCCACAATTGATAGTATTTCAATTTTTATGCCCTCAGAACAAACTTATTGCCTATAAACTTCGTATTTCTGAGTATAAAGATAAATTTTCTAGGTTTAGAACTGTGCCTAGTAAGTTAAGATTGCTGCACTTAATGAAAAATTAGTCAATTCAATGTACAAATTTTTATAGTTTTGTGTTTGTAAAGCTTAGCTTTGGAGTTAGTTTAGGATTAGGATTGTTTAGTGTTTTTTTTTTTTTTGGTTTGGTTAGTTTTCTTTTTTGTTCTATTGTTTTCTTTTTCCCGAGTAGTTGTTTTTATGTTTGTAAATATTCTGCTGTTGTTTATTTCTCCTTTCTTTTTGTCCTTTCTTTTCCTTTGTTCTTTAGTTTTGTCTTGTTTTGTTCTTTGGGGTTTCTCTGTTCTTTCCATCTTGAAATGGTGGGTTTTTATCTGAAGTATACTTCTGTTATTAAGAGAGAAGTGGTTTAGATATTTTCAGGTTTATTGATTGGGTGATTTTTTCCTAAAACTCTTTGTTTTATGCCCATTGCCAATAAGAGTTGTGGAAGGTCTTGAAAACAAGGTGCAAAGTAAATGACCTTCATTAGCTCATTTGAATCTATCACAAATTATCAATATCATCTCCTTTGTAATGGCATATTTGTCTCAGGATGATAGTGTTGTAAGATTTGAGTGAAAAATCCAATTTCCCAAGTGCTGTTATGAGGTCCATGGTAGTTTTCAACCCAGAATAGACGTCTGACATCTGAAATATTGAGAAAAAATTGAATGAAATATCTAAAACTCCAAAAAAAAAGAGAACTATCTAAAGAGAAAAAGGACTCAATATGAATGGGTGATTCCAGTATCTCTACCGGGGCTATGGACGCCTAGCTGGCAGTAGAGCAATGCTGTGAGAAAACTAGAGGTATCTCCATCAAGGCTATGGATGTCTGACTGGCAGCGGAGAAATTCCCATGATATCATTGCACAACAGCCAAAGGAAATCAACTCATGTAGTTCAAATCTTGCACATTATTGTTCCAAGGATGAGGAAACTTTATGAAAGGATGATGCACCATCAAGCACACACACAGATTCAGGGGTAGCCAGTGTTGGTTTACATTTGAGATTCTAGCTCAACCTTGGTTGTTAAAACTGACCCAACTGGAGTTGTGATGTTCATAAACCAAGAGTTCTGGGTAGCTGAATTCTTCAATTTCTTGAAAATGGTTAAACCAGTTTCCTAGCCGAGTCGCCATTTGTTATGCCTTGCATAACCACCCCATTTTATTTTGGAACAAAATGGGTCCCCCTTGTTCTTTTCTTTTCCCTTTTTCCTTTCTTTTATGCCTTGGGCATTTTTTTTCCTTGTTTTGTCAGATGCAGAACTGGGACCAAGATCGAGCTTGGAAACTAGGTCCAGGGTCTAGTCTTGTTCCATTCCGGTTATGGTCCCGACAGCTTCTTTGTTTTCCTCCTAATTCTATCTTTTGTTCTATCAGACCTGGGTTCAGAGCTAAATCTGAACATTGAACTCTTTCAACATCTCAGGTTCGGGTTCCATCCTGAGTCTGACTCCGCCTCTCTATTTGTTTCTTCTTCGTTGGTTGTTTTCGACTAAATTTTTGGGTTGCTCCTTTCCTCCTGCTTGTTTGTCATTTTCCCTTGGTTTTGTGTTTTGTTCCTTAGGAATTTTTCCTTGGCATTGTTCATTTTGTTTTGGCAGACTCAGAACCGAAATTGGAACTAAACCCTAAAACTTGAATTAGTTTCAGGTTCGGGTTCCGTTCCGATCTCGGTTCCACATGTCTTGTTCTTTTGCTTTTGTTCCTTTTATTTTGTCGTGGGGTGTTTTCTCCCCTTTCCTTTCTCTCTTACTTGTTCTTTTTTCTTTGTCTTTTTCAGGTGTCGTCAGAGGAAGGACTGAAATGGAATCCAAACCTGAAACTTGGAAAAGTTTCTGGTTTGGGTTTGGTTCTGGTTCAGTTTCGTCGTGTTCGTTTGTTTTGTCCCGGTCCTGATCACTTGGTCGGTTGGTCAGGTTTTTCCTTTGCATTTTCTTTGCTTTTGCAAACGTGGAGCTGGGATGGGGTCTAAACTGGGAAATGATGGTCATTCCCATGGTTTGTTCCCATTCCAACTCCGGTCTTGGTTTCGATTTCTTCTTGGTTCCGCCCCCGCCAGTTTTGCAGGAGGATGTCGTTTCTGGGTTGGATTTGGTTCTGGTCCCGATTCCGCCTGGTTCGTTTCTTCATTTTTTTCTTTCTTTTTTCGGTTCCATCTTGGTTCCACCCTTCTAGTTTTGAAGGAGGGTGTTGTTTCTGATTTTGTTTTGGTTTCGCCTTCGCCAGGGTTCAATTTATTTTGTCTAAAGTTGAAGGCATAGTAAAATTGAATGAAATCATAAGCAATAGTGTATTTTATTATAATATATTTTATACACTTATGAGGACTAACGGAGACCTCATTTTGCAGGATTAAGTCATGTACATTGTTATATTTCTCAAGGAACTCAGTTGGAAAGCATTCCTTAGTCACATTCAACATATAAAGCTCCTCAAGAAAAGTCGCTGTGACCCTACAGAAGTCCTTCCAACTAGGGGAGGCCTCGCCAAAATGTTCTGAGTTTGGCATAACGTCTCGCCGACTAGGAAAAGTCTCTCTGAAGTAAAATGGGCTCTCGGCGAAAAGGAGTGTCTTTGGCGAAAGGTCTCGTTGACCAATCAGGGTCTTCCCCACTGAAATGATTTCATCGCCGAAATAGGGCGGCTTCGACCTGATAGGGTCTTACTGATACATAATGAGCTCGGGGAGAATGGAGAGGTTTGACATAAGGTTTTGCCGACCGTCTTATGCTACGCCGATAGCTGCTATAAGGTATAATCGCATCGGGGAGACACAATTAGTGTCTCACCGACATGCGATTCATTTCGAATGATCATTGACTGCCCGAGAATCTTACGTGGAGCGTGTTTTGCCAATCTGAGAGAATCAAAGATGAACCTTGGATGTTTGACTGGTTGACTACCCCTATGAAGAAAATCAATAGAATGCAACCGATGTGGATCTGCTCTGTGAATGAGCTGGTGGAGCAGCTCGATGAACATGGTGCCCGGATCTAGCGAGAAGTCTGATGCTGCTTCCAGAGGACGGTCAACGCACATAAAGATCTAGAGCAGGAAGAAGGCTGAAGGAAGAAGGAAGAAACTGCAAGTCACAGTGACAGCTGGGGTGTACTGGAAAAAGGGTAGATCAATATTAATGGTAATGCTTTAGGGCATTCAAAGCAGCTATGTAAGGGAGTTCGAGGATGGACATGAAGACATAGAGTTAATGTTATAGCTGCAAAAGATTTGAGATCATCCCTAGAACAATCCTTCACCGACATGGACAACAGGGATTCACATTTAATGCAAAATCAACTTTATTCAAAAGATCTAAGGGCCGACCCTTCTGAAGTGAGATTTTTTTGGTAAACCCTAAAACAGGGGCTAGTGCATTCTTCTTGGTACATCCTATATATATATGGAATTTTTCCTCTTTGTAAAGGAGTTAGTCAGAGGGTTAGAGTGGGTTAGTTAGTTAGTTAGTGAGGAGGAGGAGAATAGAGTAGATGTATCTTTCTAGTTTTCTTAGTATAGATGGAAATAATTTGGAGTCATGGATTTTCTATACACTGGTGATTGTGCCAAATTTGTAAATGTTGCTTATTTGTTTCACTAACAGTAGAAGCAACCAGATTAAAATCTACTTCATGTTGTGTTCCAGAATGGTGTTTTTCTTGAGTTAATCATTTGATTTGAGAAGCTTTCAAGGAATGAATTTTGATTTTATGTTTTGTTTAAATGGTAGCTTGCAATCTGCTGTTGAAATCAACACTATGAATGAATGAAACTGTGTGTTAATCGCAAGTTAATTTTGTTCTGCAGTTTTAGGTAGGAATTCCTTGAAAGGTAACAAGTTTGGTTAAGTTGGATGAATTAGCATTCTTTTTTGTTCCAAAGCTCTGATCTATCTTTTTCTGTTTCTTTAAAAACCTTGGTTAGAGTAGGTTTAAGTTTATGTTTGATCTCAGAACAACCTAGAAGCTCAATACCAGTAGGCCCCTTGAACATTATTGTTACATTGACCATTGAGCAACATCAGCACAGTTGAGAACCAACTACCAAGACCTTGGGAGCTAAGATATCCATGTGTTGTCTTTCTCTTTCAAGAGAAACAAAATAGTAGTATTCTGTTTACACATTGCTATGCCATTAAGACACGCCAACAAGTATATCTATATATATACGTACAAAAATTATCACAAGTGACACTTTTGTTTTGGTTTTGCAAATGTTGTCACCTGCAAAAAACAAAAAATAGCCTCCAACCACCTATACAGAAGTGTCTATTATACAAATATATCCATAGGTGGTCTACAAACAATAAAATACTGTGTGTGCCTAATGCCACCGACATGCAGACATGCAAATAGGAAATGTAAAGTCACACAAAAAAAAATTGGCCTGCTGTCGGTCCTATCATATTGGATCATTGACCATGATGGGGTCTCACAAAACCCCTGAGCAAGAACATCCAACATGATCAAATAAATATTTCTTATGACACTTACTATACAGTCTATCATTGTAACAAATCCTTTTTTGAGGCTCAAGAAATAATAACTAGGAAGCTGTATTTAATGCATGCTTGTCCTCCTTGCTTACAACTATCTTTAACAAGAAGCTAAACCCATAGAATGACACCCAACAATGTGTTATAAAAAATTGAAACAATATAGCCTTTTTCCTAGCAAGACCCTTTGAGAAACAAACCAATATAGTCATAGGGAAATGCCCTTTGAAACATTGCATAGGTATTTTCTATCTTCCTAGCTGCTTGAAAAGGCAACTATTGCTTATAGCCATTCCCACTACATGAAAACCTTACAACGATTAATGCTGATGCCATTTCACTAGCCTTGTCTATTGATGCAGCAAATGCTTTGTATTTTAAAATTAAAAAAAATCCACCATTTTCCTTTCCAGGCCACACTAAATGGAGGCCAAAAATGACACAATATAACCTACTATACACAAGAACAGTGAACAGTGCATTATGCATAACAATATCAATTGCATAACATTCACTATTTTATTTCATTGCAACCATCACCACAAAATGAAAGCCATATATTAGACAACATTGGTATCAAGTGTTAGCCATATGGTGGATCACAGACAACCTTGGAAAACACAGTAACAACTCCATGCAAAACCAGCGCTGAAAAAGCTGAACCATGAATCAAACAATATTGGTTTGAATAAACTATATAGTCTTTTCCTAATAAAACCTTACTAAAAAGGAAACAATATGCCATAAGGTAGAGAACAACAATCAACACTACCTTGCAGAAAACAACACAACCTGTATAACATTAACTATTTCATTGCGTTGCAACCATGGCCACAAAAATATTACTTGCAACAACAACACATATGGAACACCCACAAAAGACAAAAAATGCTTGCAGTCACAAATTGATTCAAATCCTCCACCACAAAACGTGAACCATAAATGAATCAATATTGGTTTCAACAGAAAACTAGATGGAAAAGGTCACAAAAAACACATGGGATTAACTTTTTCCCAACCATTGGTGCAAAACAGAAGCCATAAATGAAACAGTGTAGTTTGTAAATATATATGTGCTTGTGGCAAGCTATATTATATGATTTCCCACCAATGGCTTGTTGAAAATTGCGTGGAAATTTGTTGTGTTCCCCGAGGGCTTTAAGTAGAAGTGTCCCTTGCAACCATCGACCCTAGATGCAGATCAAAGAACAATGCACACTTGGTTTTTGATGAGTTTGTTGCTGTGAATTTTTGTGCTAAGTAGGTGTTGCCATGTGATGTAGTGCTTCATTATAATTTTCTTGTGTGCACATATGTATGTATATAAAATTAGATGTAGACATCATTCATATATACTTTTTTTTATAGTAAGCATAAGAAGAATCTATTTCCCTAAGTACAAGGTGTTGAAAAGTTCTTAGAATTTACTCAAGGAAGATGTTCTATAGAGATGGTGGTATCAATGTTTGATATAGCACTGAAAATATGGTTTACAATTCCAACAATTCTTTAGTTAGTGTCGCTATTGTTTGTAGCTGCTATGACATACATCCAAATCTGCACACGCCATTGTCCATCAGTGTTACCTTTGTAACCATTTGCACCACATATCAAGCAACAATGCTCTATGGAAATTCATACAAACTGTATATCATTACATTTCCATAATTACTTTTTTTGTTTACATATATATGCGCACTATATTGCTACAAATCTAGCGAGGGAGTGCAATTATTGCATTATGCTAAAAAAACACATAATAGTTTGCAACCATCTTCTCAGAAATTCCACAATAGATAATTGTAGCTCTATGTTCACAACTATTTGTCCTCCTCACTTGCACCTCTGATAGAAGGTGAGTCCACACAACTAGACCCAACAATGCCTTGTTTAGAATTGCAAAAAAAATTGCTATGTTTCTTGATGATTTTAATGGCAGATGTTACTTATAATGTCCATAACATTGACTATTTTCTTGTGTTGCAACCGTTGACGGTAAATGGAAGGCACAAATGAAACAATATAGCCTAAGGTGGACATCAATAGGCAACAATGCCTTATGCAAAACAAAATGAACTCCATAACACTAACTATATATATATGTATATATATATACATGTATATGTATGTATATATATCCATATATATATCTATATCAGTACACTAAACTTCACATTATCCTTTCATGTTTGCAACCATACTCAACGTAGGCAATCCTTATTTGTGGATGTTTTGACACCTTCACATCTTGTATGAAGTCAACAATGGCCTAAACATTGCTTTCACCATTGATCCCAATGGTGGGAAATTTATTTTCTAGCTTGGGGGTTTGGTGAGTGCACACGACGCTCCATGAGCCAATATGGTAGGGTGGAAATTGTGCCTTCTTTTCTTATGTTGACACTGCACTCCGCAACATGCACCGGTCGGGTATGGCTAAATTATACATATATATATATATCATTGCGATGCAACCATCACCACAAAGAACATGCCTTTCAATAGTGACCCACATGAAAAAATCTACATAGGACATAAAACTTGTAGTAACAGACCGATTCAAAACCTTGTCTGGAAAACGTGAACCATAGATGAATCAATATTGGTTTCAACAACAACGTACATGGAAACATTCGCCAAAAAACATACAAGATAAACTATTTTCCAACTATTCACACAAATGGAAGCCATAAATGAAACAATATAGCTACATGGAGACTATAACTGAAACAATATGGGCTAAGCTAGGAAACAAGAATCAATAATGGGCTATTCAAATGATGCTTAATTTATGGCTTCCATTTTCTGGTTATGATTGCAACAAAATAAAATAGTTAATGCTGTACACTATATGTTTGGTTACATCAGGTATTGTTGATTACTCTTCTCTGCTTGAGGTACTGTTGGTTACATAAGGTATTATTTCATTTTTCAATAAGGTGCTATTGAAAAGGCTATATTGTTTCAATTTTTGATAAGCTTTTGTTTGGAAAGGAGTATATTTCTAGATGGCTTTGTCACTGTTAATATTCAAGCAGACAATCCTGAGAAGGCTATATCCTTTCAATTTTTGATAAGGTTTTGTCGAGAAATAAGTATATTTTTACTTTTGTTTCTCACTCTTATACATATGTGTGTGTGTGTGTGTGTGTGTGTGTGTGTGTGTGTGTGTGTGTGTGTGTGTGTGTGTGTGATACCAATTCACTGGCCTTGTCTATCAGTGCATCAAATGCTTTTCATATAGAAATAAAAAAACAATCCGCCACCTTTTCCTTGACCACACTAAATGGAAGCAATGAATGAAAGAATATAGGCTAAGGTAGATAACAACAGTGAACAATGCCCTATGCAAAATAACATGAACCACATAACATTAACTATTTTATTGCATTGCAACCATCGCCACAAAATGAATTCCATGCATATGTATATATATATATATATACATGTATATATGCATGTATATGTGCATCTAACTTCAAATATATAAATGTATATTTATATATATGTATATATATGTGTATATACATATATATTTATATATATGTATATGTATGTGTATACATATATCTATGTATATCTATGTATATCTATGTATATACATGTGTATTTATGTATATATATGCACATATATATCTATATATGTATATATATATGTAGATGTATATGTATATATAATGTCCATAAAATTGACTATTTTTTTGTGTTGCAAGCATTGATGGTAAATGGAGGCCACAAATGAAACAATATAGCCTAAGCTGGACATCAACAACATGAACTGCATAACATTAACTATTTTATTCCATTGCAACATATATATATATAATATATATATATATATATATATATGTGCACATATATATAAATACACACACACACACACACACACACATATATATATATATATATCTGAAGTTAGATACACATATACACACATTGTTCATTGCACAAAGCTACAAAAAATGTAGAGTAACAAACCAATGGAACAATATAACCCAAGCCACACAACAACAATCTACAAAATCTACGTTATCTTTAAAATTTCAATCCATTGAAAGCCGCCCACAAAAAATCACAAGACAAAAAAAAGTTATGCTTGAAAAATGGTTTTTCCAATATGCACCTCTTCTTGCTTCCTTCAGATACACCTCTTCTCGCTTGCTTTCTCTGCCCTTCGTTCTTTCTCCATCACCTACAAAAAATGGGAACAAAATTATCGCAACCCACACTTTTCTAGTTCTTTTGCAATGCTAGTACATGTAAAGCATACAACAATTAATATTGATGTAAACCAGTGTTTAATTTTGGCATCCTTCTATATCCACACGGTGGGGAAAACACTACCTTGGCCCCAAGGCAACCAACAACCGCCCCTACAACCTTCCCATGCCCACCAGAAGGCTCTAGAACTAGGAGGATGATGAGAATTCCAACCAAAGTTATAACCTATCCTCCACCTTCTCCCAACCACCGATAGTCTCAAAATTGGGGAGGGTGAAAAGCCGACCCATAAATCAAATAATATTGGTGTGAACAAACTATAGTCTTATCTCAACAGACCCTTTTCAAAAAGGTAACAATATCCTATAAAACGATGCAACATGTATAACCTTAACTATCTCATTGTGTTGCAACCATCACCACAAAAAACATGCCTTTCAACGGTGACCCACATGAAAAACACACAAAACACATAAAGCTCACAATAACAGACTAGTTCAAAACCTTCACCAGAAAGCACAAACCATACGTGAATCAATATTGGTTTGAACAACAACCCAGATGGAAAAATTCACCAAGAAAACACCAGACTAACTATTCTGCAACCATTGACACCAAAAAAAAATCCAAAAATGAAAATCCAACACAAAAAACAAACAATGTTCCTTTCCAACCATCGTGGGTACATAGAGAACATAAATGAACAAAGGCCTATGGAAAACATGTATTGTCCTTGTTATCCCCTAAAGTTGCACCCTTGTTAAACCTGATGTTCAACGCCTCAGTGTAACATGGGAAGACCTCCAAAGATGTGGGTTTATCATAAGTAGAGGTCAACCTCCGGAGAAGGCCGACTTCCTTTGGTGTCACCTAAAACTACTAATTTTTTGAAGGAAAAGGAAGAGAGATAATGCATAAAAATGGAAATTAAATCCTAAGGTGATACACCGAACTGATAGGAACAATGAGATAGTTGATTTACACTTGAATACTGGTGACAACCATGGGACTGCACAACAAGATCCTGTAGATCACACATTCAAACAGGCTTGACATGCACATGCCTCTAAGAAGGAAAGGCAAATTTTCACAAACTAGAAGCTCATGTGCAGGATTAAGTAAACACAGTTTGTAACCTACATGATACTACTTCTGCAAAGAAAGGCACGACATGAAACAAAAGCTATAAGGAAAGAGAAAATTTCACTAAGTAGCTCAATAAATCAAAAAAGAATGCACAATACTTCACAAGAATCAGAAGGCAAAAAGATGGACCATCAATGGTAACCAAGGTAGATTTTGTATATTATGTTCTAAATTGAGTTACAAAAACATGCTAGTCTAAGAGAGGACTGTAAAAGGGTCACAGACTTCAGAAGAGCATACTCCAAAACTCCTTTACAAAAAGGAAACAATGCCTTATATACAGAAAAGATCTCGGCCCCTTAGGGCTTATAAAAAATATCTGTCCCAGAAAGATCTCCCATAGATCTTTTTATGGAGTTAATGCTGTCTGCCATTATGTCCCTACTATCCATGTTGGTGTGAAAAATTTCCTTTAGGGGAGACGTTCTTTATCTTTCTGCAACCACCGCATTCACTTCTGCTCCTCATGTCGATCTTTGAATTCCCCCCAGTCGAGCTACTTTGAATGCTACTGAGTTCACCGTCGATTCACATTGCATTCACCCTATGTTGGCATTCTATGTTTTAATCAGACTACCATGACTCGTCTTAGCTCTTCCTGGTTGGTTGAGTGTTTTCCACGTGGGCTTGGTAGACAGTAAAAACTCTTTTTGAAAAGAATCGCATCTCGGTGAGACACTGAAAGTGTCTCACCGATGTGATTATGTCCTCTGAAACTTATCGGCATGACTCCTGCTTTGTCGCTGAGATGTCGTGACGATAACCCTATCCCTTGGCAAAGGCATTAGTTTCAGGGAGACCCACTACATTCGGCGAGACCTCCTGTAGAATTCTTTGTGTTACACCGAAGGTGCCAGGTATGTCGGCGTAACCTCTCGCTATCGAAGAGACCTCTCGCCGAGTTGCAAATATTCTTCGGTGTGACTCCCATGGTCAGGAAGACATCTCTCTGAAACTATTTGTTCACCGAACTCCCATCTTGTCACTGAGACTCTCGCCGAACTCCTTCATTCTGCCCAAGCTCACTTTGTTTCCTTCGGAAATACTGTGGCAAGTCAGGAAGACATCATGGCGCAGTCCACTAGTCATACCGATTCTAAGAAACTGTCACTGAGACCACCTTCATTCACCGAGACATCTTGTAGAATTCCTCTTCCTTCGGTGAACTCTTCATTTTAGGGAGACTCTTGGCGAGACCTGAAAGTTGTTGGTGAGACACCACGCAGGTCGCTAAAATGTCTCATCGGGCTCCTTATCTTCCGGCGATGAGCCACCTTCTCTTTTGGTCAGGGAGACCTCCTATCGTGGTGAGACCTCAAGGCGAAACACAACGCTATACCAAAGTCAATCTACTTTGGCAGGACTCCAAGAAGTCATTAGGACTTTATGGTGAAAGCCTCAAACTCTCGTCGAGCTCCCTTTATTCTGTCGGTGAGACACATGCCAAAGGCGAAACCTTTGGCGAAATCACTATCGGTGAGACCCTTGTCGTCGGTGAGACCACTTACCAAACTAATTTGTCTTGGCGAGGGCCCATCCTTCTGAGCTTAACGGTTGAGGAGACACCATCGATCACTGGGAAATCTTGGTGAATGCTTTGTTATGTCGATAGATCTTACTGTTGTCAGTGAGACTTCGACTATTTGCTGGGACCCTTCACCGAGTGTCATAAGTTATCCCAAAGCTCATTGTCACCACGAGTGTCCTTGAGCTTTATGATTGAATGGCCTATTGGCTAGAGAAATTCACACGATAAGAGGTCATACCAAGCCTTGAATGCTATAGTGATAGGCTCTGTAGCTTTGTTTGACAAGACAAAAACCAGGTCACAATGACCTATTCAAAATGAAAAGCATCAAAGCAGCCAGTCGGCCAGACAGTGAAGACGTCATGCCGACTGGCTCTAATGGAGGTTGAGCCTATAACTACTGAGGCATATTTCCAACAGAGCAGGCCTCCCAACTGAATTCCCCTATGAAATGTCATCATATGCATGGAGTAACCCTCAATGGAGATGTCCCATATGGCCCTTATGAACATCTACAATGTAGATGCCTTGCCTGATTGAGCCTGAGGGTGAAAATTAGGTAACATTTATGGCGACCTTTGCTGGATGTTTGCCTGCTAAACATGAAGACTAGTAGCCTAGGCCTATCCATTGGGCATGGAGTCATTGGGAAAAACTTAGGAACAGACTTGGAGCAGCCTTGCACATGACTAAAACACTTTGTTACTCAAGAAAAAGTTCACTTGGAAACTTATTGAAAACAGGAAAAACTGCTGAATGGAAAATACTAACTGTGTTGAAACAACACTTAGGGAATAAAATCTATAACTAAACCTATTCTACCCTAAACTAACTAGTAAGAAAACTAGTTAAACAAAACCATTCATAGGATGGTTAAAATAACTACCTTTTCTCTTCAAAGTACAATGGCCTTCAAGCTTAATGGAAACCGAATAGAGATGGTATACTTAAAAACATTGAAAAAAGAAATGCATTTCCTCATGAAAGAGATCAACAAGTTCACCTACCTTTCTAGATAGATCATATACATTTCTGACCAAAGTAGGACAGGTGAACTGAACATATTCTTGCTTGGTTGTCAGTGCATATTGGATATCTTCTTTTGTTGTACCTTCATGTGCAGGTATAGGGTTGATTCTTGGTGTTGTATTGGACTCCATCTGAGCTAGGTACTTGATTGGACAACCTCTGATAGGGGAAAAGCTTGAACCTTACTTACTGGCCTCTTGTTGATCCCTAAAGACATCATCTTTTGCTTGAAAAGATGTTGATTGGAGATAACATGCAGGTTGTTCATTGGCTGCTATAGTTTGGTCTTCTCGATCAATTGTTCCTTTTTTCAGCTCTGTAAAGAAAAAGGAGTCCTGCTTCTTTGCATCATATATAATAGTCTCTGAAAAGAAACTATTAACCATTTTGATGGTTGGATCTTCTTGACTAAGAATCTGATATCCCTGTTGGATAACTGAGAACAAATCTTCAAACTGTGGCTCCCTATGCTCTTTGTTCATGGTAGAATACACCTCTTTGAAAAAGTGGGGAAGCTCATCTAATAAGACTACAGGCTGCAAGGCATCATCTTCCACAACTTCTTCAATAGTCTCATCAACTTGAATGGGTTGACCACATGCTTCCCTTTCGCATGATACTAGTTCGCCATCTATGTTGGAACAAAAAGCTTCTTTGATATCATCTAACTCATAGTTTTGCATTAAATCTAGATGAATTTTATCATTTAGTTGCTCCATTCTAGGCATAGATGCTATCATACATGTGAGATCTTGATCTCCATCGACAAATTGAGGAAGCTCATTGAACAAGTCAACAATATTCTCTGGCCATCCAAAATCAACTGGTAGAATAGGAACTTGCATGTTCTCTTCAAGTTGCTCAACAAAACCAGGTAGTTGGTCAAGCAAATAAACTGATTGTTCTTCTTCGTGTGGCTCCTTTTCCAGAGAAACTTGGGCATCCTTTATCTACAAGTGGAGCTCCTTGACTGGAAACTCCTGCATTCTGCTTTCAGCCATCTTATAAACAACATCAGAAATTTTTTCAAATGAATCAAAATCTAAGGGGTTCAACAATGAATTTGATTCAACATCATCTTCACATGTGCTATTGTTGTTTTGCTGACTATCATCAATCGACAGCTAACCAAATTGCTTGATGTCTTCTAGCTATTTTGAAACTGCAAGCTCGCAAGTGCCTTTCAATTTGAGGAAGATCTTCTGTCAATTTTGAGCTTTGAGGAGAAGCAATTTGCTTGAAGCTTGGAACTAAAAAAACTTGCTCCTCCAACTTAACAATTTCATCGTAGCTATCCATGCTAGATTCAACCTGTCTGAAACTTGGAATTTTGTACTTTGAGCCCCCCCTGTTGTTTGGAAAATTTTAGCCTCATTTCTGCATCTTTTGCAGCCAGTTGCTAGGCAAGGCTCTCTTCAAATTGTCTCTTTTGGGTCTCCCATTCCTCCTCACTTTTCTGAGCTTGGTAAGCGTCTTGTTCTTGTTTCCAATCGGTCTCTTGCTCATGAAGGTAGGCCTAATAGGCCATCTCTTCTTGTGGTTGATCATACTCCTACTGCCTCCTAAGCTCTTCCATTTGCCTTACGATGTTTGACAACATGTCCTTTGTGTTATTCATGCTATTCTTTACATAATTAAACTATTGGAGCTGATTTTGGATATCCAAATTTGGATCCAAAGACTGAGCAGGGGTGGGTGGGGGGTAAGCATGTTGAGCATGCTGATAGGATACTGTTGCATGGCTGTTTGGGATTAAACCAGCAGTATGACTGGCCTGATATGGATGATAGGGTGATTGGTTGACAAGGTTTTCATGAAATTGAAGTGGGTATACATGGTAACTACAAAAATTTGTCATCTCTACTCATATGAATGCTGAAAATCAAAACATTAAGCTTGTAATTGAAACATACCAGCACTGAACTTGTTGAAACCAGTAGATTTGCTCGGAGTCGCCAGGTATGTAAAGAAAATGCCTCCAAAAGGCTGAAACTACTACTGCACATACCACACAACAGCAACAAAGTGTATAAATATGAACTGAGGAGCAGTTCACTGTCCCACCAGGCATGAATTGTCCTTGTTATCCCCTGGAGTTGCATGCTTGTTGAACTTGATGTTCAACGCCTTAGTGTAACATGGGAAGACCTCCAAAGATGTGGGCTTCTCGTAAGCAGAGGTCAACCTCCGGAGAAGGATGGCTTCTTTTGGTGTCACCTAAAACTACTATTTTTTGAAGGAAAAGGAAGAGAGATAATGCATAAAAATGGAAATTAAATCCTAAGGTGATACACCGAACTGACATGAACAATGAGATACTCGATTTACACTTGAATACTGGTGACAGCCATGGGACTACACAACAAGATCCTATAGATCACACATTCAAACAAGTTTGACATGCACATGCCTCCAAGAAGGAAAGGCAGATTTTCACGAACTAGAAGCTCATGTGCAGGATTAAGTAAACATAGTTTGTAACCTACATGATACTACTACAAAGAAAGGCACGACATGAAACAAAAGCTATAAGAGAAAATTTCACTAAGTAGCTCAATGAATCAAAAAAGAATGCACAATACATCACAAGAATCAGAAGGCAAAAGGATGGACCATCATTGGTAACCAAGGTAGATTTTGTATATTATGTTCTAAATTGAGTTACAGAAACGTGCTAGTCTAAGAGATGATAGAAAAAGGGTCACAGACTTCAGAAGAGCATACTCCAAAACTCCTTTACAAAAAGGAAAAAATGCCTTATATATAGAAAAGATCTCGGCCCCTTAGGGCTTACAAAAATATCTATCCCAGAAAGATCTCCCATAGATCTTTTTATGGAGTTAATGTTGTCTGCCATTGTGTCCCTGTTGTCCATGTTGGTGTGAAAAATTGCCTTCAGGGGAGACCTTCTTGATCTTTCTGCAACCACCGCATTCACTTCTGCTCCTTGTGTCGATCTTTGAATTCCCCCCATTCGAGCTACTTTGAATGCTACTGAGTTCACCGTCGATTCACGTTGCATTCATCCTGTGTTTGCATTCTACGTTCTGATTAGACTTCCACGACTCATCTTAGCTCTTCCTGGTTGGTCAAGTGTTTTCCATGCAGGCTCGGTAGATGGTCAAAAATCTTTTTGAAAAGAATTGCATTTCGACGAGACACTGAAAGTGTCTCACCGATGTGATTATGTCCTCTGCGACTGATTGACATGACTCCTGCTTTGTTGCTGAGACGTCATGACGAGAACCCTATCCCTTGGTGAAGGCATCAGTTTTGGGGAGACCCACTAAATTCGGCGAGACCTCTTGTAGAATTCTTTGTGTTACATTGAAGGCGCCAGGCATGTCGATGTAACCTGTCGCTATCGAAGAGATCTCCCGCCGAGCTACAAATCTTCTTCGGTGTGACTCCCATGGTTAGGAAGACATCTCTCCGAAACTATTTGTTCACTGAACTCCCACCTTGTCACTGAGACTCTCGCTGAACTCCTTCATTCTGCCCAAGCTCACTTTGTTTCCTTCGGCAAGACCGTGGCAAGTCGGGAAGACATCATGGCACAATCCACCGGTAATACCGATTCCAAGAAACTGTCACTGAGACCACCTTCATTTGCTGAGACATTTTGTAGAATTCCTCTTCCTTCAGTGAACTCTTCATTTTGGGGAGACTCTTGGCGAGACCTGAAAGTTGTCGGCGAGACACCACGCGGGTCGCTAAAATGTCTCGTCGGGCTCCTTATCTTTTGGTGATGAGCCACCTTCTCTTTTGGTCAGGGAGACCTCCTCTCGCGGTGAGACCTCAGGGCAAAACATAGCGCTATACCAAAGTCAATCTACTTCGGCAGGACTCCAAGAAGTTGTTAGGACTTTATGGTGGAAGCCTCAAACTCTCAATGATCTCCCTTTATTCTATTGGTGAGACACATGCCGAAGGCGAAACCTTCGGTGAAACTCGCTATCGGTGAGACCCTTATCGTCAGTGAGACCACTTTCTAAACTAATTTGTCTTGGTGAGGGCCCATCCTTCTGAGCTTAATGGTCGGGGAGACACCATCGGTCACCGGGACATCTTGATGAATGCTTTGTTACACCGATAGATCTTACTGTTGTTGATGAGACTCTGACTATTTCCTGGGACCCTTCACCGAGCGTCATAAGTTATCCCAAAGCTCGTTGTCACCATGAATCTCCCCGAGCTTTACGATTGAATGACCTATCAGCCAGAGAAATCTGTGCGATAAGAGGTCATACCGAGCCCTCAATGCTATAGTGATGGGCTCTATAGCTTCGTTTGGCAGGACAGAAACCAGGTCATAACGACCTGTTCAAAATGGAAAGCATCAAAGCAGCCAGTCGGCTAGATAGTGAAGACATCATGCCGACTAGCTCTAATGGAGGCTGAGCCTATAACTACTGAGGCATATTTCCAACAGAGCAGGCCTCCCAACTGAATTCCCCAGTGAAATTTCATCATATGCATGGAGTAACCCTCAATGGAGACATCCCATCTGGCCCTTATGAACATCTACAACGTAGATGCCTTGCTTGATTGAGCCTCAGGGTGAAAATTAGGTAACAGTCCTCACAAAACTCTAGAAATAGTTTTTGCAATATGCACCTCCACCCATAGCTCTACCTTCTTGGTTCAAATGCAGCTATCCTTTCTTTACAGAACCAATATAATAACCTAGGTAATGGCACTATCAATAGGAGTGATGGGAAACATTTAATCACTATGGAGAGATATGTATGTATGTCATAGGACATATAAACAACATTAATTCCATATGACATTCATGATTGTTGTCATTTAGATTCTAGCCTCAACTATAGACTAGCAACCGACAATGCCTTATGGACAATATCACATATTATATATCATACACTATTGGATTGTGAATCAAATTTGGAAGGATATTGTGAGAGCTGAAGACATAAAACAGTTTATGGCATTCTCCTAACTTCCAAGAGCTTTTCAGAACATTGAATGTGGGAAGCAATGTTTCTTATTATGCTCAATATGAAGCCTATTACTGCAAAAATGCCCCTTAAAGACAAAAGAAATAATAGCTATCCTAGCAAAGAAATAAACAAGAGGACAAGTTTATATGAATGTTGTCTACATCTTACTTTGGACACATACATATGTGCATAGAGGAAAAAAACAATAGATGTATATGTATATGTAGATATATACATGCATAGAACCATGTCCACAAGTATATTTAGATGATGGTGATATATTTTTTCACCTAATGAAGTTGTAGAGTTTGAATCCATTGATATGATGGAATATAATTATGTTGGAGACACCAGCAGAAAACAAAATCCATTAAAAGAAGCCCACAAAAAATCACAATACCAAAAAAGTTGCATAACATTAACAATTTTATTTTGTTTCAAACATAGCCAAAAAATGCAAGCCATAAACAGAAACCAACAAAGATTCATAGTAACAAATTGAGGAAAAAATATACCCATTTCTCAACTAAACCTTGTGGAAAAAGGGTTAATGTGTTCCACCTACTTGTGGGAATGTATGTAACTGATGGTGGATGGAAATAACATTGATATATACTAATCCATAACTTTGTTTCTATTCATACATCTTTGGAATCATAAGATTTGTTTTCCACTATTCTATAGTTATGTTTTCTACATCTAATATCATATATCTAGATTTTCTTTGATAGTCAAAATGAAATCAGTTACTATGATAGTCAATAATGGCTTCTGGATAACAACATAAACTCTATCATATTAACTATTTTATTATGCATTGAAAATGAGGGAGTATAGCTAGAGCTACAAAACAATAGTTAGATTGCGTTATGGAAAACAACACAACTTACTTTAATATATTGCAACCATTTCCATAGAATGGAAGCCATAAATGAGATAATATTAAATTTCCCTGTGTGTAGATTTGTATGTATGTCAAAGTGGATGTTAGCAATGTACATACATGCTCTTCCCAATGTTTATTATTTTCTGAAAATAGTTATTTTTCAGAAAGTTGAAAGGGCATAGTTCAAATGATATACTTTATATTAACTGTTATATACAACATTCAAGCCTTTTCGCTAATTATTTCTTTTCCTTTGTATTCTTGGTGTGTCTAGGGGAAAAAAGGAGGGATTTTAAAATTGAAATAGTAAACTTGGAATAATAAATTGTATGTGAAGTATTATTTGAATCATTCAAGCCCTTACTTTTATTAATCCTTTCCTATCATATTCTTAATGCCTATGCAAAAAAATTGAGTATCCATGTTGTGTTTTGAAGTCATAGACCTTGTAGTTAGCCCTTGGCATTGCAGCTCTCAACTTTTAAAAGAGAAAACCCAACAATGTCGGTAGCCTCTAGCTTTATTGAGGCTGGTGAACAATCCTTAAGCACCAATCTCATAAGTTTGTTTCTTGTTTAGTTTTTGACTGTCGCCAATGATATTGACACTTTCTCAAGTGCTCCAAACAAATCGAGTATATGTTTTAGTTGAATTATCAATTTATATGATATATGTTCTAACTCATTTATAGTAGAACTCTTTGTCTTTGCTTTTCCTTTCAATTTGTTGGCCATTTGGGACTAACTTATGTGTTAGAGGCAAAAATTTCACAACTTTGAAATGTGTCAATATTGATGTTTTCTTTTAGAGTTGAGTCATAGGACCATGAATATCTCATTGCTGCCACTATGCTGAGTTTAATTGCCTTGTAGGCTACAAATGTGAATCCAGTGTTAACAACACATGCCATACAATCTATAGATGGTTGAGATGTTGTCCCATCTCTAGTCCTCTAGCTAATGTCTTTCCAAAAAATAGGTGATAAAAGCCCAGTTGACCAGTACAAAGTCCCCCTCTTTGATGGAACCCACATGTAGATAAGAACTTTTCCTGCAAAATAAAATGACCATTTGTTTACAGGGGCATTAAAAATAGGTTTTATTTTGTGTTTGGAAAACTATTTGTGTAGAAAGTTGTGGGAATCAAACCTGTTAGATATAGTTTTTCCTTACTTCTACTTGTAGCTTTTTGCTTCCTTGTTTGTGGGGACTGCCTTTTAAAGTATTTAATGTTTGTTTCGAACCAGGGAAATTTTCATACTATGAAAATGACAGATTGCCAGCCAATTGGAAAACCTAAATATTTGTTTAGAGATCAAGAAGAACAAACAGTTGGTTGCAAATCACCCTTCCCATCCAAACAAGCCTTAACATTTGGAATTAATACATCCCCAAGGCAACAAGATGCTCATGCGAATATCAGCCCTATTAAAGGGTTGAGTGTTTACCAAACCAAATGGATGATAAAACGTCGAGTAACAACAAAGAGGGATATGCACCATTACAGCAGACAAGGGTGTGAGGGCCAGGTATTCAGCTTTGATATTATTGATGATTAGGGAACAAAAATACGAATCACATGCTTCAATGACATAGCGCAATTGCATTATGATAGGGTTGAGGTGGGCCGTACTTATTGTGTGTCAAATGGATTGGTGAGATAGGCATACAAGAAATTTAATAAGTTAAACAGCTAGATGGAAATCATTTTGGATCAAAACACAATGTTAAAATGTTGTGATGATGAGGCCTTTGTGTTGGAGAAAGTATTTAAATTTATCCCATTAAATGAAATTGCAAATTGCACAAATAAGACTTTGATTGATGTTATTGGCACTGTGGTGCATGTAGAAATGGTATCAACTATACAAAGAAAGGATCAGTCCCAAACAATTTGAAGGACTATTAAACTTAATGATTTTCCATCCTTTTCAATTGATCTTAATTTGTAGGGCTCAAATTAGGAAGCAAAGGGTGATGATTTGGAGAGGTTGTACACCCCTAGTTCAACTCTCATCCTTGCTATTAAAAATGCACGTGTTGGGTACTTCAAAGGAGCAATTCTAAACACAACCGCAGGGACTCTTCTATATATAAATCCTAACATACCAGAAGCACAACCCTTGATCCAATGAGGGTATGTTGACCTACCAACCATTGAGCCCCTGAAAGGTTGCTTTGGGAAATGGTAGTAATTGTTGCATATATATTGGATCATTGCCTTGGCTTGCTAGAAACTTTGCAAGCTACCTTGAAGGTAATAGTAAAATATATAAAAAATGATGCATTCTGTTACGTTGCGTTTCCGTTGTAGGTGAATGGAAGGCAATGCCAAAAAAAGTGTGAACATCTGAGCAAAATAAATAGTTCTTCCTTAAATACCAGACAACAACAACTAGTTGTGACTTTTGTTATTTATTGTAGCTAAAGATGGAAGACCACATAGGAGAGCTTTGGGAAACTGCTTTTGACGAGGTTGCAATGAGTCTATTGCAAATGTCAGCAAAACAAATTTACATGTTGCAATATGAGTCTACCACTGCAATGACTGTTGAGTCTGTTGTCAATGTTGTCACCTACACCTCATTTGTTTTCATTGTTCTAATTAAAACTCAAGCTTATAATTCAGAACTTAGAAGACTCAAAACAACTATAGTGAAAGTTGCAAGGGTTAACTTCAAAGTAGAGTGCAAGTTGTTACTGTCAAAATTGTCTACGATTTCCCCTGCTGTTCAAGAGACTCCAAAGATAGTTGGTGTGCTGCCTTGAACACCTAAAAAACCATGCCTAATTGTGACTTTTCATATTTCTTATAGTTTATGTTAACTGGACATTTACTTCATTTTCTTCCCTTGCACTACTTGTTACATTAAAAAGACCTTTCCTCTTGACTGTTATTGCTTTGTTGTTGGTTTGACTGGTTATTTATTAAGACAATGAAGTATAACATATAATCTTTAAGAAAAAAAGATATAGTTGTTTTCTTTTATATTATTCATGTTGCTTCTAATTTTGTTCCATTTTAAGTGTATACTTATAATTTAATTTAATTCTATTTATTTATATAGAGTTGTTGTCCTTAATAAGAGATGTATCAGTATCTACATTTGTTCATATATCTACTTGTGGACATGGTTGTATGCATTTGTACATTTATGTATGTATTTAGATAAATATACATGCATGTAATTCAAATTTCCAAGTGCATGCAACTTTCTGGTATAGATGTGCATAGATATATATATGTGTAATAGATAGCTATGCGTATATGCATGCACAATTCAAGATTTATAGGTGTCTGTGAGTTGTCTTAAAGAGAATATTATTCTCATCTTTTTTTCAATGTTCCTTGTGGATAGAGTATCTTGATAGAGTTCTATGTAGATATTTCTGTCTATGGTGTATTTGTCTATGTAAGTATCTATATCAGTTGTGGAATTTTTGTGATGGTGGTTGGAGGTTATTTTGTGTTTTTAACATCAAGTGATGGGTGCAAAAGCATTATTTTGCAATGGGTGATAGTTTTTTTTGTGTTTTCTTTGATCTCTATATTTAAACTTCTACACAGAAATTTATTCCTGCTTCCTATCATGTAGCCTTTTGTCTATTGATTGAGAGTTACCATCACATGTAACAAAAGAATGGGTACCTATGTTTCAATTGATAGGTGCAATTTTGTTGTTGGAGATACACATCATGCATTTATTGAAATTTCTGTTCTCAATTGAAACATGTGGTACCTATTATTTTGTATAGTAACCACTTGCAACCATGAAAACTACATGGAAGGCGTACACCAATTAATCCTAGGAAATTCGTGACTTGAATTGGGTTTTTTCTGATTACGTGTAGATCTGCATTTGTATTCTGCTAGATATTGTAGGATACATACCAACAATTAGAGTGCATTGTACATCAAACAAGCTACTCGTTTCCAACAATACTATTCATTGGCATCATCATCAAAAGTTTCTCTTCTTTATGGTAGGTAAATTGCTTCTCCTTTCCTCTTCATCTCTATGCATATAGAATCTGCACCATGTCTAAATTCACTTCCTCATGATTTTTTATATGTGATATGTAATTGTGGTATTACATATATTTCACTTATAAATTATAGAGCTATTTAAATGTCATAATTTACATACTGCTTTCCATGTCAATTTATTAAAAATGTATAACGTTGATTTCCACTAAACAGATTGTTTTAGGTACCAAAGCATTGCCTTCACCAAATTCATCAAAGTGGTTGACTGTTAACGTTACTACTCAGTGGTTTCCTGAGAGCCCATGATGCTCCATGAGCCAATATGGTAGGGTGGAAATCGGGTCTTGTTTTGTTGTGTACATACTGCATTCTGCCACATGCATGAGGTATCGCTAAAATATAATTGCTTCATTCATCCCAATACAAGTACAAAGCAAAGTATGTTTTATAACATACAAAAATTTGATACCTTGTGATTGCATTGCATCTTATTTGTAATTAATTGTATAACTCTTTATATTTTATGATGTATTTATTTCCTACCAATGGTATGTGTTTATTACACTAAGCTTCAGATAATCCTTTCATGCTTGCATCTAGACACAACCCAAACAATTGTGCTTCATAGGACTTCTAATGCCATTGGATCTTGTATTAATTCAGTATTTTCTTGCTCGGGGGTTTGGTGAGAGCGCACGACATTCCATGAACCAATGTGGTAGGGTGAAAACCGGGCTTTGTTTTGTTGTGTACATACTGCATTTTGCCACATGCACCAGGTATGGCTAAATTATAATTAATTTATTCATCCCATTGCAAGTACAAAGAAAGGTTCATTTTATAAAGTATATAACTCTATGAATTAGACATGATCATTGCACTAAAATTCACACTTTGTATACACATAAGTTGTATTTGCATACAACTATAGCTATGCATTTTAGCTTTCTGTGGTGATGAATATAATGGAATAAAATAGTTAATGTTATGCAGTTCATTTTGTTTTGGATAGTCACCACACTAAACTTCACACCTTTTTGTTATTCTTGCAGACCATACTCCAACAATAATCTAGAATTGGATGGACTAATGCGTTGTAAACAACCTTTCAGAACAATGATAGTGACTGCAAAGACAACCATATCCTAATGAACCCTAAATTGATTTTAATAAGCAAAATTCATTTCACCATTGATCAATGTGGTGGGTAATGTATATTCTTGCTCGGGGGTTTGGTGAGAGCCCATCAGGCTCCATGACCCAATATGGAAGGGTGGAGAGCAGGTACCATTTTGTTGAGTTTTATTTTAAATATTTTATGTACATATATATATGTTTCTGACCTAAGATTCACAAAAAACTCATATGTTTTATGTTATGGTTGCAACAAAATAAAACAGTTAATCTTATACACTTTGTGTTAGATTCCATTGGCCACTGTTGATTATTGTTCTCTTGCTTAAGCTATATTGTTCCATTTTTGAGAATGTCCTGTTGATGGCTATATTGTTTCATTTATGGCTTCCTTTTTATGTGAATGGTTGCAAAATAATTAATTTGGTGTGTTCTTGGTGAATTTTTCCATCTGGATTGTTGTTGAAACCAATACTGATTCATATATGGTTTGCACTTTCTGATGAAGTTTCCCAATCAATCTGTTGCTGCGAGCTTTCTATTTTTTTTGCATTTTTCATGTGGGTCATTGTTGAAAGGCATGTTTTTGTGGTGATGGTTGCAACACAATGAGATAATTAATGTTATACTGGTTGCATTATTTTAGGGTTTATTATTAGCTTTTTAAAAAGGGTTTGTTCAAAAAAGACTATATAGTTTGTTCACACCAATATTGTTTGATTTATTGTTTAGGTTTTTTAGGGATGTTTTTGTATGGGTTTGTCACTATGATTTTTAGTGTTTTGTGAGTTTGGCCATTTGGGTGACTGTTGATAATAATATTGTTTTGTTTATGCAATTCATTTTGTGGGGATGGTTGCAATGCAATAAAATAGTTAATATTATGTGGTTCATGTTGTTTCGCATAGGGTAGTTCACTGTTGTTGTCTACCTTAGCCTATATTGTTTCATTTGTTGCTTCCATTTAGTGTGGTCGGGCAAAAGGTGGCAGATTGATTTTTGATTTTTATATGAAAAGCATTTGGTGCACCAATAGACAAGGCTACTGAAATGGTATCATATATATGTGTGTGTGCACGTGCACATGTGTGCGTATAACAGTGAGAAACGAAAGTAAAAATTTACTTATTTCTCAACAAAACCTTATCAAAAATTGAAACAATATGGCCTTTCAAACAACACCTTATGGAAAATGAAACAATATAGCCTCAGGAAGAAAAGAGTAATAAAAAATATTATGTCGATTGTTATTGTCTACCTTGAGCTATATTCTCTTATTTTTGATACGTCATGTTCAACAAACTCTATTCTTTTAATTTTCAATAGCGTGCTGTTGAGAAAAGATCAAATTTTTAATTGATTATTGTTCTCTATCTTACGTTACATTGTTTTATTTTCAATAGGGTGTTGTTGAACATGCTATATTGTTCCAATTTTAATGTTCATCTTATCCTATCGGCTCATTGTTGCGTGCTACTACACGGAACTGGTAGTTAGCTCTAAATTGCGGTTGTGCAGATTTAAAGTTTGTCTTACAAGTTTAAGATAATTGTTTCTATGGGTCTTTAGTTTTGAACTAAAGCTTTATTTGTGTAGATTACTCTAGTAGCAATCATATTCTTTTAAAATTTGAGAGAGGAGAATGAGGAAGAGGTGGCATAGGAAAATAGTGAAGTTTAAATTTAGTGCATCCAAACAGGATTCTAGGAATTCTTTAAAATATATGTAATTGGATTCCCTAATGATTAAACATGCATGCAGAATAAATGGATTGTTGATGTCCTGAATTCTAGATTTTTTATGGATTTAATTATTGGTATGAGGGTATGTGCAGGATCATGATGGGCCAAAAAGTGGCAATGAAAAAAAAATACGTTTTTCATTGACCCAAAAACGTGAAAATACCGAATTGACTTTTTTGTGGCTTGGGTGTCAGTACATTGCTCCAAAGCAATGCCCATACCAAGATCTCCATATTGGATATCTGATCCAAATTGGATATCCGATTTGAGGCACATAATATATATATCTATTTCGGGCTATTAAAATCATTTAGCATTTGCATAGAGACCATAGGCACATGGTGAGGACGATTTTCACATATCAGATATCTGATTTAGCTTATATCCAATTTGAAAGGTTAGTTTTTTTAATTTATTTTTTCTTTAATTGAATTTTGAATTAGATTTGTATAATTTCACTTAGTTTTTTATGGATTTTTTTTCAAAATAGGGTTTTTGATTGATTTTTATGAAAACTTGAGTTTAGAATGGATTTTGATTAAAAATGAATTTTTTTTTATAGATTTTCATAAAAAATAGTGTTTATGTATTTTTATTAAAAAATAGAGAATCTTATAGATTTTTGTTAAAAGTAGGGTTTTTTTTGGATTTTTTGAAAAAACTAGGGTATTTTTACAATATTTTCATTTATATTGTCTAATTTCTATTAGATTAATTAGTTTTTAACTTTAATTAGGCATTATGGTTGCTGAGAATGAAAATGCACAAATTCCAAATGATCCACCAACTGAGAATGAAAATGCACAAATGCCAAATGCTCCACCACCTTCACAACCATCAATTGAAGAGTTAATTGGTGAAAAATTGTAGCAATTGAGGGGAATTTCTGATGTTTATATGAGAATTCCTCAATTATCTGAGATGTCAAACACATTGAAGGAAATAATTAAAAATATAGAAACCCTCTCCACCCAACATAATGCCTTTCATTTATGGCGAGAAGACATGAGGGAATATTACACATGTGGATTGTCTTATGATGATGTGAAAGATCTCAGAATAACCAAATCCCAAATAGCCTCTTTATTTGTTAACCCTTGCACTAGTTTTCCAGTTAATGTTAATAAACCAAAATTTTCTATAAAATGGTGCACACATAGGGACATTGTAGATAACTTTTGGGATCGTTGGTGTATGGTTTTTGATAAACCACCGAACAACAATTGTGATATACCATTTTACTTTATTAAAAAAATATATGTTGAGTTTGTGTTAGGGCATCATATCAATTAATTTGACATTAAACCCTTCCAGGGCATTGGTGGAGGTACAGTCCTGCACCCATATGTTTCCCATCCTCCCCTTCCTCCGCCACCTCCAGTATATCATCTAGATATTATGCAGGATGCAACCACATAGACTATCTAGGCTATTCACTCTTTGAGTGGTATTTTGGTTTTGCATGCTTCTATAGTAGCTCAACCACATTCTGGTGATGTTGGCGATGGATCAAGTGTTGCTGCGTCATCCTCTTTAGGTCTACATATTTGTGTGCCACATACTTGCTCTATGTGCCACCAGATATGCTTGGGTCCTTTTGTACAACCCACCGAGCATCCCTTGGACACTTCTGATTATGACCTCCATGATGTGGATATTATAGATCAAATGGAGGGGAGTGGAGTGCACCCTATAGAGTCCTCTCCTGCTAGAGAGAGGGACATTGGAATAGTGACACATGTAAGATTTAAGTTGTAAATTCATAACTTGCATTTGTTTTTAAATGAATATTAATAAGAGATAGTATAAATTACTAATATTTATTTACATGGTCTATTTAATAGCTGATTTCTGAGGAGGAGCTTTCACAAGTGACTGATAGCACCCTTAGAGCCATTTCATTTGGCCTTGAGACACACACAGTATATATTTTCGCACTCAATCGTTTACATTTTTTTATTATATATTGTCTTGTCATTAATGAAATTATATAATAACTTATATGTTTATCTTATTTTTCCCTGTGAGAGGAATTCATCATTAGCGTTTTAGGTGCAGTCCCTCATTCCACAGGAAGTGCAATGTTAGACAAAGGGAAGGTAATTGAACTCAAATTCAATTGTTCACATTCTTGATTCATGTCACTTAGCGGCTAAGACGGCCATTAGACTGTAGGCCTTTATATGTGTAATTTGTCATTTTTATGTATAGGTAGTTATGAGCTATACGTCGTTGTTGACAAGTGCCACAATGCCTGAAGGAGTAGGTATTGGAACACCTCAAGGAGTCGGTGTTGAAACACCTCAAAGAGGAGGTGTCAAAACACCTAAAGGAGATAAAGAAAAAGATCATCCTAAAGAGGTATGTGTTTATTTTATTTTGTGTTTGGTAAATATGTTCCTATTACTGAAAATGTATGCTAACTTGGATCAATTTTATGTTTTTGTTCACATATATAGATTGGCATTACAAAAGTTGGTTTGGTTGGCTCTTTGAGAGGGGTATATTCTAGGACGAGCCTGACCCTTTGAAGAGACATATATTTTAGGTAATCAAGATTTCAATTATAATTCAATGTATATTGATTTTGATGTTAATTATTTGATTTTAAATCATATAGTATAACTAATCTCAATTTTGGTTTGAATTTTTCTTGTGTAGCTACTTTTAGAGCCAATGAGTGCTTCAAAGAGGCTCCATTTTGATGATCCACCAGTAGTTTAGGATGAGATAGACATTTTGGCATGTAAATTTTGAATAGACATCAAGATGGCATATGCCACATTTTGTAAGACTTTGTTTGAGTTGGCGTTGATGCCATTTTTGTATATGGAGATACACTTAAGATTATTGGATAATTTGATATATAGAAGTTGACAATCAAAAATTAATTTCTTCCTCATGTGCATGATTAAACTCTTTGAAAATTTAATCAAGTGAGCAATGGTTAAATATCAATTTACAATAACATAAAAAAGAATGGTTGTATTATGTAGTTTATATTCATATCGCTGATTACATTGCATTTCACATCTTTCAAACTCAAAGCATTACTTCACATTGTATAACTAACAACTAGATGCTGATGGATGAAAAAAAATCAATTACAATATAGTTTTTACAAAGTCAACCTAATCAGTTATACAATTAATTCACATTACATAACTAATAACTAGGAGTAGTTGTCAATTGCATTTGCTAGTCATGGAATTTTATGAGACCACATTGCTTTGAGGCATTTTTTCAAACAGTTCACTGCCTTGTCTATGCTATCACATTTTTCATACATGTGTACCAAAGGTTTTTATCAAATAGTTCATTGTCTTGTTGTTATGGCTAAAATCCTAAAACAAGTTCTTTCAAACAAGCTATGGATTGATGTAGAGTGGGGGTGAAAACATATGTGAAAACTACCCTTGACTCCTTTGGACCAAATTTGAGAACCAATAACATACCCCTATCCTAGGCTAGTGCATTAGCCCTCTTTCACAAAGTGAGTGCCCTTTAAACACTTGATCTTCACAAGAAAACCCCAAACAATCTTGATTTGTGTCATAAAACAAAAAATTCTAAGATCATTTTGCACCTATAGGTCCTTTAGCAGGTTGTCCCATGAAACCGTATGTTTACCATGCAAATGCATTGGGTTTATTGAAAGTCCCACTTGTAGAACTCCCCTGACCATGCCACTAACTCAAAAAATTCTATTATGAACCCAATATGCTTAAACATTAAAGATATTCCCCCACTCTCATTGATTTTAACAAACCCTAGGCTAAAAGCTCCATTTTCATGCAATTTAAGCAATGATTTGCTTAGGAAAACAACTCCAAGACTCACAAATCATTTCCACTTTCTTAAATGGACCTACAAACATTCAAATCATATTGTACAAAACTTCTCCATCGAGCCACATGAAAGGTACAATAGGTGGAGGGCTTCAATAATTCATAATTTACTCAAAATGCAAAATCTGGGTTCACTACCTGCCTTGAGAAAACTTGGCACAAAACTCACAAAAAATAAAAAGAAAGCACCCAAACTAACTTTAAAGGGGTCTCAATCCCGATTCCCCCTCATTCCACATGCTATCCAGCCATTTACTTGTTGTGTAGGGGTCGAACAATGGAGAAAACACATTTTTTTTTTTTCTGTGGAAACCACAATTTTTTCAAAGTAACTCAATATGATCTTATTGATTATTCACAAAATTACATTCATCAATCCCCAAAATGGCTTCCTCAACCTTTTTTAAGACTCTCCCCGACACAAAACAACCAACCAAATCCCAATAACTAACTTACAAATTAAGTTACCTGTTTGGGTTCGGGTTCAGGTTCAGGGGTTCGGTTCGCCAGTTCAGCTAAATTTTTTTTGGGGGTGGTTCGGTTCGTTTTGGGTTTGTTAGTAAAAAAAATGTAATAATAATATATATATATGTATATGCAACATAGAAGCATGAATTAGGATTATAATATCACATAACATCATATAAACAACAAAACCACCATAAAATTGAATTCCATTTAAAACATCCATGATAAATATTCATCGTTGAAACTTGAATTGTGGTAGCTTGATATATAGAGTCTATTGATGACAAGGTTCAATTTGTATGATTTTGAAAAAAGAAGCCAACTGAGTAGAGTTATCAACATTCTTTAGAAATTGTAATAATTTATTTAGTACACTAGCCATTTTGATGTCTTCTTGCACTCTCAAATGCTAAATCTATAAATAATTTAACTTTGTTTCCCACTAGTTTCCATTTAAAAGAAAGCAACAAGCTATGGTCTCATGGCTTTTTTAAACATGAAAATTAGCGTTGGAGTTCGGTTAGAGGCTGAAAACTACTTGTACGTGCATAAATAAATCTTGTTCTACAACTTGTATGACCTAACTGACTGTTCCATCACATCCAGATGGTTATGTTTAGGTTAGGTATGGTCCCCTTTCACACCCAAATAGGCTGAAGCAATTCGAGCTACATTCAATCAGTGAAATCCCTTGAGAGTCCAAAGTGCAAAAGGGAAACAATCTTTGACAGATTGTTTCTTAGAAACTGTGATGCCTACAAAATTTTTGTTTGAGGCTACAAGATCATGTTGGGCCCCTCTACAATAACCTCTCTTAGTTTTTGCTATCTCAGAGGCATTTTCCTGTGGTGGCAAGTTTTTAGTTGAGGGAAAAGTTGTCAAATGCAAGTAGTGTAAAGTTGCAAAGTGGTGCAACTTTCATTTTGCAACTCGTACGAGCAAATGGACTGTTTCAACATGTCTAAATGGGTACTTTTATGTGAGGGATGGTCCTCTTTTGCACCCAAATATGCTGAATCACTCTGAGCTACATTGGACCGGCGATTTCCCTTAGGAGTCCAAAGTGCTAAAAGGTAGCAATCTTTGAAGGGACATTTCTCAGAAACCGCGACATTTACAGACTCTCTATTTGAGGCTATGGGATCGTGTTTGGCCCATCTTCAATAACCTCTCTCTATTTTTGCTATCTCGAAGAAATTTTCCCGTGGTGGCAAGTTTTCAATTGAGGGAAAAGTTGTCAAATGTAAGCAGTGTAAAGTTGCAAAGTGGTGCAACTTTCATTCTGCAACTCTTACGACCAAATGGACTATTCCAACACGTTTGGATGGGTAAATTTACGCTAGGGATGGTTCTCTTTTGTACCCAAATATGCCGAATCACTCTGAGCTACATTAGATCGACGATTTCCCTTAAGAGTCCACAGTGCTAAAAGACAACAATCTTTGAAGGGCTATTTCTCAGAAATTGTGGCATTTGCAGACTCTTTGTTTGAGGCTATGGGATCATGTTTGGCCCATCTACAATAACCTCTCTCAATTTTTGCTATCTCAGAGGCGTTTTCCTATGGTGGCAAGTTTTTAGTTGAGGGAAAAGTTGTTAGATGCAAGCAACTGTGTAAAGTTGAAAAGTGGTGCAACTTTCAATCAACAACTTGTACGACCAAACAGACTGTTCCAGCATGTCCGGATGGGTACATTTATGCTAGGGATGGTCCTCTTTTTCACCCAAATACGCTGAACCACTCCGAGCTACAATGGACCGACAATTTCCCTTAAGAGTCCAAAGTGCTAAAAGGAAGCAATCTTTGAAGGGTTATTTCTTGAAAATCGTAACATTTACAGACTCTCCATTTGAGGCTATGGGATCGTGTTTGGCCCATCTATAATAACCTCTCTTTTTTTTTCTATCTTGGAGGTGTTTTCCCATGGTGGCAAGTTTTCAGTTGAGGGAAAAGTTGTCAAATGCAAGCAGTGTAAAGTTGCAAAGTGGTGCAACTTTCATTTTGCAACTCGTACGAGAAAATGAACTGTTCCAACATGTTCGGATGGGTACGTTTATGCTAGGAATGGTCCTCCTTTGCACCCAAATATGCTGAATCACTCCGAGTTACATTGGACTGATGATTTCCCTTAAGAGTCCAAAGTGCTAAAAGGTAGTGATCTTTGAAGGGCTATTTCCTAGAAACCGTGATGTTTACAGAATCTTCATTTGAGGCTATGGGATAGTGTTTGGCCCATATACAATAACCTCTCTCGGTTTTTGCTATCTTGGAGGAATTTTCTCGTGGTGGCAAGTTTTCAATTGAGGGAAAAGTTGTCAGATGCAAGCAATGTAAATTTGAAGAGTGGTGCAACTTTCATTTTGCAACTCGTACGAGCAAATGGAATGTTCCAACACATCTGGATGGGTACATTTATGCTAGGGATGGTCCTCTTTTTCACCCAAATATGCCGAATCACTCTGAGCTACATTGGACTGACGATTTCCCTTAAGAGTCCAAAGTGCTAAAAGGCCATACCATCTATTGTACGGTCTGTAGCTAGATGGTATGGACATGGTAGATTTTATTAGGACTGTATAAGGTGACTATGTGGGTTTAGAGAGTTGGAAATGTTTGTACGTGAGTTGATGAGTTGCCATGCGTGGCAAAAATAAGTGAAATTAGGTAATAAATGGTGGTTACAACTTGCTAATGTCAATGAAATGTGGGAGCAACAACATTTAAGGTTGGATCAAGCTTGTGCAGGTCCTAATAGACGTGTTTGATGAGTTTATAGGGTGTGGAAAGGTTGGAAACATTGATCTCCTTAAAAACCTCATGAAAGTTGCTAAAAATGAAGTTGCACCCAAGTTGGATTTGAGGAGCAAAAGTGGCAAGCCACTGTAATTTATTATAGATAAATAGGAGATATTACAAAACCTAGTTCAAATGAGCATATCGACAGGAAAGAACCAGGAAGAAAACCTTCGGTTGTAGTTCGATTAAGTACAAAAATTTATTACAGAATTATCCCAATAACAGTAACAAAGCATACACCTGAATGACTAATTCAACCTATGAGTTTCCAAAATACAGACCCCTTTACATTTAAACATACCCTTTATACAATTCCAGACATTTGACCCATATTTCAAAAAACATCACTGGATATAGATTATGCCCATACACAGTTATGACCTTTTTACATTGTTTCACATTTAAAAGTTTAAATTTTACAAAATTTGCCTATTGGAGGCATTCAAGGCACAATCTTCCACAATAGTAGTATGTTCACGTTCTGGACTGACAAGTACCTATACAAACCATCAAGGTAGCTTAGAATAACCAATCTATATTGTTGTAATCTGTCACATACCTCTCTGAAATGATCAAAGATGGATATTGT
>VDFB02325934.1:33366-70082 GCA_007258455.2 Sequoia sempervirens | reverse complement strand
TGATGAGGGATGGACAAAAGAACATGGTTCGTGTTGGATTGATATCTCTCATATGCAAAATTGAATAAGGGAGAAATTAGAAGAGCTGGGAGATCTGAAACTATCCGAACTTGTTGGGCCAAGTGGATGTAGGATACATAGAACTAATCAACACTCTCAGATGGACTACCATGTCTTCCTAGGAAGGATGGAGTTATATTTCAAGCAACTGATCACTATTAAAGGAATACTTATGGAAGATCCTTGGAGTACGTATCCCCTCAATGAGGAGAATGAAACAAATAACACACATGAAAATGATAATCAGTCCATACAAAATGATGAGAGTAACTATGTGAAGAGGTTTAATTCTTCCCCATCTTTTGATGACCTTGATCCTTGCATTGAGACGGATTCAACAACTGATGAAACTCCTCTACCTAGTGAGGGCTTGATAGAAGTGGAGAATGGATTCATCGATGCATTCATAGATTCTTTCATGATGGTGAATGAGGAAGAAACACACTTTGATGGGTTAACACATCAGGATGACTCTGCTGATTTAAGCAGTGAATGAATTGAAACGGATAACACAATTCAAGATGAGATTGCCAATGAATCTTGTGGTCAAAGACAAGGACTTGAATGCCAAAATGAAATTTTAAGGGAAGAAGTTCGAGTAGATGTGCAGATCAGTCAAGTGTTCCCTGAAGAAATTCATGATGGGGTAAATTTGGATGAAGCAGAGGAATGCCAAGAAAGCGACCAAGAGGTTATCTCAGAAGTTGAACCTCTTCAATATGATGAAGAGAATGAGACCAGGGAGTATTTTCTTGATTTTTATTCTATCCACTCAAATGTGTTGGTTGAAGAAGGTCCTTGCTTAGCACCCATTAATGAATTTGATCTTAATATTGATAAATTTGATGCTGAAAGGCATGTTTTTGTTGATGGTGTGCATGAACATGAATTGGGAAAGTGCTTTCTTGACTTTGACTCCGTGCATTCAAATGAGTTCGAAGGAAATCCTTGTTCACCATGTACCGATATCCCTGACATCGATGGTGATAAGCTAGATGTGGATTCTCAAAACTTTGAGGGTGACATGTTTCAAGAGAGTGTTGAAAGTAAGGTCCATCTCACAAAATCTAGAAATTTTTTGACTCTATACCCGAGATGAATACAGATATGCTAGTTAGTGAATATCCCAGCCCCAAGACAAACCTTGCTTCGGTGATGTTCCATGAGCTGAGACCTCAAGGGAAGGAGTTCGTACAATGCAAGTCTATATCAGTAGTTGGGAATCTTCTGAATCAGGTGGTGTCCTTTCATTATACTCTGTGTTTTAATAATTTTTAGTTTGATTATGGCGTTGGGGATAGTAAAGCATGTTTGTGGGTAAATCATGAAAAAATTGAGAACCCACAATTGATAGTATTTCAATTTTTATGCCCTCAGAACAAACTTATTGCCTATAAACTTCGTATTTCTGAGTATAAAGATAAATTTTCTAGGTTTAGAACTGTGCCTAGTAAGTTAAGATTGCTGCACTTAATGAAAAATTAGTCAATTCAATGTACAAATTTTTATAGTTTTGTGTTTGTAAAGCTTAGCTTTGGAGTTAGTTTAGGATTAGGATTGTTTAGTGTTTTTTTTTTTTTTGGTTTGGTTAGTTTTCTTTTTTGTTCTATTGTTTTCTTTTTCCCGAGTAGTTGTTTTTATGTTTGTAAATATTCTGCTGTTGTTTATTTCTCCTTTCTTTTTGTCCTTTCTTTTCCTTTGTTCTTTAGTTTTGTCTTGTTTTGTTCTTTGGGGTTTCTCTGTTCTTTCCATCTTGAAATGGTGGGTTTTTATCTGAAGTATACTTCTGTTATTAAGAGAGAAGTGGTTTAGATATTTTCAGGTTTATTGATTGGGTGATTTTTTCCTAAAACTCTTTGTTTTATGCCCATTGCCAATAAGAGTTGTGGAAGGTCTTGAAAACAAGGTGCAAAGTAAATGACCTTCATTAGCTCATTTGAATCTATCACAAATTATCAATATCATCTCCTTTGTAATGGCATATTTGTCTCAGGATGATAGTGTTGTAAGATTTGAGTGAAAAATCCAATTTCCCAAGTGCTGTTATGAGGTCCATGGTAGTTTTCAACCCAGAATAGACGTCTGACATCTGAAATATTGAGAAAAAATTGAATGAAATATCTAAAACTCCAAAAAAAAAGAGAACTATCTAAAGAGAAAAAGGACTCAATATGAATGGGTGATTCCAGTATCTCTACCGGGGCTATGGACGCCTAGCTGGCAGTAGAGCAATGCTGTGAGAAAACTAGAGGTATCTCCATCAAGGCTATGGATGTCTGACTGGCATCGGAGCAATGCCCATGATATCATTGCACAACAGCCAAAGGAAATCAACTCATGTAGTTCAAATCTTGCACATTATTGTTCCAAGGATGAGGAAAACTTTATGAAAGGATGATGCACCATCAAGCACACACACAGATTCAGGGGTAGCCAGTGTTGGTTTACATTTGAGATTCTAGCTCAACCTTGGTTGTTAAAACTGACCCAACTAGAGTTGTGATGTTCATAAACCAAGAGTTTTGGGTAGCTGAATTCTTCAGTTTCTTGAAAATGGTTAAACTAGTTTCTCAGCCGAGTCACCATTTGTTATGCCTTGCATAACCACCCTATTTTATTTTTGAAACAAAATGGGTCCCCCTTTGTTCTTTTTCCCTCTTTTTCCTTTCTTTTTATGCCTTGGGTATTTTTCCTTGTTTTATCGAGCGCGAACTGACCAAGATCGAAGCTTTGAACCAGGGTCCGTGGTCTAGTCTTTGTTCCATTCTCCCGTTCTTGTCCTCGGATTAACTTTGTATTTTCCTCCTAAGTTCATTCTCCTTTTTGTTCTATCAGACTTGGTTCAGGGCAATTCAATTAACGACCGTCGGAGCCTGTTCCATCCTGGTTCACCGCCTTTTGATTTAATGCTGGCGCCTGGCGGAGCGAGCCATTTTCGAGCGAGCGGACTTTGACGCCGAGATACTCATGATGGTAGATTGACCAACTGAACTGAATCCCGGAACTTAATTGTTTCTGTCTGTTCCACTGGATCTTGCTCTATGTTCTTGCCTTTGATTTGTTCTTTTGTTTTGTTGTTTTCCCTTTTCCTTCTTTCTTGTTCTTTTTCTTTGTCTTTTTCGCGTCGTCGTGACCGAATGGAATCCAAACCAAACTTGAAAGTTTCTAGTTTGGGTTTTGGTTCCTAGTTCCAGCTTCTCTTCATCGTATCTCGCTTTGTTTTGTCCCCGGTCCCATCACTTGGCTCCGCTGGTTGGGTTTTTCCTTTGCATTTTCTTTGCTTTTGCAGATGTGGAGCTGGGATGGGGTCTAAACTAGGAAATGATGGTCATTCCCATGGTTTGTTCCCATTCCAACTCTGGTCTTGGTTCCAATTTCTTCTTGGTTCTGCCCCCGCCAGTTTTGAAGGAGGATGTCATTTTTGGGTCGGATTTGGTTCTAGTCCCGATTCTGCCTGGTTCGTTTCTTCATTTTTTTCTTTCTTTTTTCAGTTCCATCTTGGTTCCGCCCCTGCCAGTTTTGAAGGAGGGTGTTGTTTCTGGTTCTGTTTTGGTTTCGCCTTTGCCAGGGTTCAATTTATTTTGTCTAAAATTGAAGGCATAGTAAAATTGAATGAAATCATAAGCAATAGTGTATTTTATTATAATATATTTTATACGCTTATGAGGACTAACGGAGACCTCGTTTTGCAGGATTAAGTCGTGTACATGTTAATATTTCTCAAGGAACTCAGTTGGAAAGCATTCCTTAGTCACATTCAACATATAAAGCTCCTCAAGAAAAGTTGTTGTGACCCTACAGAAGTCCTTCCAACTAGGGGAGGCCTCGCCAAAATGTTCTGAGTTTGGCATAACGTCTCACTGACCAGGAAAAGTCTCCCCGAAGTAAAATGGGCTCTCGGCGAAAAGGAGTGTCTTCGGCGAAAGGTCTTGCCGACCAATCAGGGTCTTCCCGACCGAAATGATTTCATCATCAAAATAGGGCGGCTTCGACTTGATAGGGTCTTACTGATACAGAATGAGCTCGCGGAGAATGGAGAGGTTTGACATAAGGTCTTGCCGACCATCTTATGCTATGCCGATGGCTACTATAAGGTATAATCGCATCGGGGAGACACAATTAGTGTCTCACCGACATGTGATTCATTTCAAATGATCGTTGACTGCCCAAGAATCTTACGTGGAGCGTGTTCAGCCAATCTGAGAGAATTAAAGATGAACCTTGGACGTTTGACTGGTTGACTACCCCTATGAAGAAAATCAACAGAATGCAACCTATGTGGATCTGCTCTGTGAATGAGCTGGTGGAGCAGCTCGATGAACATGGTGCCCGGATCTAGCGGGAAGTCTGATGCTGCTTCCAGAGGATGGTCAACGCACATAAAGATCTAGAGCAGGAAGAAGGCCGAATGAAGAAGGAAGAAACTGCAAGTCACAGTGACAGCTGGGGTGTACTGGAAAAAGGGTAGATCAATATTAATGGTAATGCTTTAGGGCATTCAAAGCAGCTATGTAAGGGAGTTCGAGGATGGACATGAAGACATAGAGTTAATGTTATAGCTGCAAAAGATTTGAGATCATCCCCAGAACAATCCTTCACCGACATGGACAACAGGGATTCACATTTAATGCAAAATCAACTTTATTCAAAAGATCTGAGGGCCGACCCTTCTGAAGTGAGATTTTTTTGGTAAACCCTAAAACAGGGGCCAACGCATTCTTCTTGGTACATCCTATATATATATGGAATTTTTCCTCTTTGTAAAGGAGTTAGTCAGAGGGTTAGAGTGGGTTAGTTAGTTAGTTAGTGAGGAGGAGGAGAATAGAGTAGATGTATCTTTCTAGTTTTCTTAGTATAGATGGAAATAATTTGGAGTCATGGATTTTCTATACACTGGTGATTGTGCCAGATTTGTAAATGTTGCTTATTTATTTCACTAACAGTAGAAGCAACCAAATTAAAATCTACTTCATGTTGTGTTCCAGAATGGTGTTTTTCTTGAGTTAATCATTATATTTGAGAAGCCTTCAAGGAATGAATTTTGATTTTATGTTTTGTTTAAATGGTAGCTTGCAATCTGCTGTTGAAATCAACACTATGAATGAATGAAACTGTGTGTTAATCGCAAGTTAATTTTGTTCTGCAGTTTTAGGTAGGAATTCCTTGAAAGGTAACAAGTTTGGTTAAGTTGGATGAATTAGCATTCTTTTTTGTTCCAAAGCTCTGATCTATCTTTTTCTGTTTCTTTAAAAACCTTGGTTAGAGTAGGTTTAAGTTTATGTTTGATCTCAGAACAACCTAGAAGCTCAATACCAGTAGGCCCCTTGAACATTATTGTTACATTGACCATTGAGCAACATCAGCACAGTTGAGAACCAACTACCAAGACCTTGGGAGCTAAGATATCCATGTGTTGTCTTTCTCTTTTAGGAGAAACAAAATAGCCGTATTCTGTTTACACGTTGCTGTGCCATTAAGACACGCCAACAAGTATATCTATATATATACGTACAAAAATTATCACAAGTGACACTTTTGTTTTGGTTTTGCAAATGTTGTCACCTGCAAAAAACAAAAAATAGCCTCCAACCACCTATACAGAACTGTCTATTATACAAATATATCCATAGGTGGTCTACAAGCAATAAAATACTGTGTGTGCCTAATGCCACCGACATGCACACATGCAAATAGGAAATGTAAAGTCACACAAAAAAAAATTGGCCTGCTGTCGGTCCTATCATATTGGATCATTGACCATGATGGGGTCTCACAAAACCCCTGAGCAAGAACATCCAACATGATCAAATAAATATTTCTTATGACACTTACTATACAGTCTATCATTGTAACAAATCCTTTTTTGAGGCTCAAGAAATAATAACTAGGAAGCTGTATTTAATGCATGCTTGTCCTCCTTGCTTACAACTATCTTTAACAAGAAGCTAAACCCATAGAATGACACCCAACAATGTGTTATAAAAAATTGAAACAATATAGCCTTTTTCCTAGCAAGACCCTTTGAGAAACAAACCAATATAGTCATAGGGAAATGCCCTTTGAAACATTGCATAGGTATTTTCTATCTTCCTAGCTGCTTGAAAAGGAAACTATTGCTTATAGCCATTCCCACTACATGAAAACCTTACAACGATTAATGCTGATGCCATTTCACTAGCCTTGTCTATTGATGCAACAAATACTTTGTATTTTAAAATTAAAAAAAATCCGCCATTTTCCTTTCTAGGCCACACTAAATGGAGGCCAAAAATGACACAATATAACCTACTATACACAAGAACAGTGAATAGTGCATTGTGCATAACAATATCAATTGCATAACATTCACTATTTTATTTCATTGCAACCATCACCACAAAATGCAAGCCATATATTAGACAACATTGGTATCAAGTGTTAGCCATATGGTGGATCACAGACAACCTTGGAAAACATAGTAACAACTCCATGCAAAACCAGTGCTGAAAAAGCTGAACCATGAATCAAACAATATTGGTTTGAATAAACTATATAGTCTTTTCCTAATAAAACCTTACTAAAAAGGAAACAATATGCCCTAAGGTAGAGAACAACAATCAACACTGCCTTGCAGAAAACAACACAACTTGTATAACATTAACTATTTCATTGCGTTGCAACCATGGCCACAAAAATATTACTTGCAACAACAACACATATGGAACACCCACAAAAGACAAAAAATGCTTGCAGTCACAGATTGATTCAAATCCTCCACCACAAAACGTGAACCATAAATGAATCAATATTGGTTTCAACAAAAAACTAGATGGAAAAGGTCACAAAAAACACATGGGATTAACTTTTTCCCAACCATTGGTGCAAAATAGAAGCCATAAATGAAACAATGTAGTTTGTAAATATATATGTGCTTGTGGCAAGCTATATTGTATGATTTCCCACCAATGGCTTGTTGAAAATTGCGTGGAAATTTGTTGTGTTCCCCGAGGGCTTTAAGTAGAAGTGTCCCTTGCAACCATCGACCCTAGATGCAGATCAAAGAACAATGCACACTTGGTTTTTGATGAGTTTTTTGCTGTGAATTTTTGTGCTAAGTAGGTTGCCATGTGATGTAGTGCTTCATTATAATTTTCTTGTGTGCACATATGTATGTATATAAAATTAGATGTAGACATCATTCATATATACTTTGGTTTATAGTAAGCATAAGAAGAATCTATTTCCCTAAGTACAAGGTGTTGAAAATTTCTTAGAATTTACTCAAGGAAGATGTTCTATAGAGATGGTGGTATCAATGTTTGATATAGCACTGAAAATATGGTTTACAATTCCGACAATTCTTTAATTAGTGTCGCTATTGTTTGTAGCTGCTATGACATACATCCAAATCTGCACACGCCATTGTCCATCAATGTTACCTTTGTAACCATTTGCACCACATATCAAGCGACAATGCTCTATGGAAATTCATACAAACTATATATCATTACATTTCCATAATTACTTTTTCTGTTTACATATATATGCGCACTATATTGCTACAAATCTAGCGAGGGAGTGCAATTATTGCGTTATGCTAAAAAATCACATAATAGGCTGCAACCATCTTCTCAGAAATTCCACAATAGATAATTGTAGCTCTATGTTCACAACTATTTGTCCTCCTCACTTGCACCTCTGATAGAAGGTGAGTCCACACAACTAGACCCAACAATGCCTTGTTTAGAATTGCAAAAAAATTTGCTATGTTTCTTGATGATTTTAATGGCAGATGTTACTTATAATGTCCATAACATTGACTATTTTCTTGTGTTGCAACCGTTGACGGTAAATGGAAGGCACAAATGAAACAATATAGCCTAAGGTGGACATCAATAGGAAACAATGCCTTATGCAAAACAAAATGAACTCCATAACACTAACTATATATATATATACATGTATATGTATGTATATATATCCATATATATATCTATATCAGTACACTAAACTTCACATTATCCTTTCATGTTTGCAACCATACTCAACATAGGAAATCCTTATTCGTGGATGTTTTGACACCTTCACATCTTGTATGAAGTCAACAATGGCCTAAACATTGCTTTCACCATTGATCCCAATGGTGGGAAATTTATTTTCTAGCTTGGGGGTTTGGTGAATGCGCACGACGCTCCATGAGCCAATATTGTAGGGTGGAAATTGTGCCTTCTTTTCTTATGTTGACACTGCACTCCGCAACATGCACCGGTCGAGTATGGCTAAATTATACACACACACACACACACACACACACACACACATATATATATATATATATCATTGCGATGCAACCATCACCACAAAGAACATGCCTTTCAATAGTGACCCACATGAAAAAATCTACATAGGACATAAAACTTGTAGTAACAGACCGATTCAAAACCTTGTCTGGAAAATGTGAACCATAGATGAATCAATATTGGTTTCAACAACAACGTACATGGAAAAATTCACCAAAAAACATACAAGATAAACTATTTTCCAACTATTCACACAAATGGAAGCCATAAATGAAACAATATAGCTACATGGAGACTATAACTGAAACAATATGGGCTAAGCTAGGAAACAAGAATCAATAATGGGCTATTCAAATGATGCTTAATTTATGGCTTCCATTTTCTGGTTATGATTGCAACAAAATAAAATAGTTAATGCTGTACACTATATGTTTGGTTACATCAGGTATTGTTGATTACTCTTCTCTGCTTGAGGTACTGTTGGTTACATAAGGTATTATTTCATTTTTCAATAAGGTGCTATTGAAAAGGCTATATTGTTTCAATTTTTGATAAGCTTTTGTTTGGAAAAGAGTATATTTCTAGATGGCTTTGTCACTGTTAATATTCGAGCAGACAATCCTGAGAAGGCTATATCCTTTCAATTTTTGATAAGGTTTTGTCGAGAAATAAGTATATTTTTACTTTTGTTTCTCACTCTTATACATATATATGTGTGTGTGTGTGTGTGTGTGTGTGTGTGTGTGTGTGTGTGATACCAATTCACTTTGTCTTGTCTATCAGTGCATCAAATGCTTTTCATATAGAAATAAAAAAACAATCCGCCACCTTTTCCTTGACCACACTAAATGGAAGCAATGAATGAAAGAATATAGGCTAAGGTAGACAACAACAGTGAACAATGCCCTATGCAAAATAACATGAACCACATAACATTAACTATTTTATTGCATTGCAACCATCGCCACAAAATGAATTCCATGCATATGTATATATTTATATATACATGTATATATACATGTATATATGCATGTATATGTGCATCTAACTTCAAATATATAAATGTATATTTATATATATGTATATATATGTGTATATACATATATATTTATATATATGTATATGTATGTGTATACATATATCTATGTATATCTATGTATATCTATGTATATACATGTGTATTTATGTATATATATGCACATATATATCTATATATGTATATATATATGTAGATGTATATGTATATATAATGTCCATAAAATTGACTATTTTTTTGTGTTGCAAGCATTGATGGTAAATGGAGGCCACAAATGAAACAATATAGCCTAAGCTGGACATCAACAACATGAACTGCATAACATTAACTATTTTATTCCATTGCAACATATATATATATATATATATATATATATATATAATATATATATATATAATATATATATATAATATATAATATATATATATATAATATATAATATATATATATATTTATATATATAATATATATATGTACACATATATATAAATACACACACACACACACATATATATATCTGAAGTTAGATACACATATACACACATTGTTCATTGCAGAAAGCTACAAAAAATGTAGAGTAACAAACCAATGGAACAATATAACCCAAGCCACACAACAACAATCTACAAAATCTGCATTATCTTTAAAATTTCATTATGTTGCAAACATAAGCAGAAAATGGGATCCATTGAAAGCTGCCCACAAAAAATCACAAGACAAAAAAAAGTTATGCTTGAAAAATGGTTTTTCCAATATGCACCTCTTCTTGCTTCCTTCAGATACACCTCTTCTCGCTTGCTTTCTCTGCCCTTTGTTCTTTCTCCATCACCTACAAAAAATGGGAACAAAATTATCGCAACCCACACTTTTCTAGTGCTTTTGCAATGCTAGTACATGTAAAGCATACACCAATTAATATTGATGTAAACTAGTGTTTAATTTTGGCATCCTTCTATATCCACATGGTGGGGAAAACACTACCTTGGCCCCAAGGCAACCAACAACCGCCCCTGCAACCTTCCCACACCCACCATAAGGCTCTAGAACCAGGAGGATGACGAGAATTCCAACCAAAGTTATAACCTATCCTCCACCTTCTCCCAACCACCGATAGTCTCAGAATTGGGGAGGGTGAAAAGCTGACCCATAAATCAAATAATATTGGTGTGAACAAACTATATAGTCTTATCTCAACAGACCCTTTTCAAAAAGGTAACAATATCCTATAAAACGATGCAACATGTATAACCTTAACTATCTCATTGTGTTGCAACCATCGCCACAAAAAACATGCCTTTCAACGGTGACCCACATGAAAAACACACAAAACACATAAAGCTCACAATAACAGACTGGTTCAAAACCTTCACTAGAAAGCACAAACCATACGTGAATCAATATTGGTTTGAACAACAAACCAGATGGAAAAATTCACCAAGAAAACACCAGACTAACTATTTTGCAACCATTGACACCAAAAAAAAAGCCAAAAATGAAAATCCAACACAAAAAACAAACAATGTTCCTTTCCAACCATCATGGGTACATAGAGAACATAAATGAACAAAGGCCTATGGAAAACATGAATTGTCCTTGTTATCCCCTGAAGTTGCACCCTTGTTAAACCTGATGTTCAATGCCTCAGTGTAACATGGGAAGACCTCCAAAGATGTGGGTTTATCGTAAGCAGAGGTCAACCTCCGGAGAAGGTCGACTTCCTTTGGTGTCACCTAAAACTACTAATTTTTTGAAGGAAAAGGAAGAGAGATAATGCATAAAAATGGAAATTAAATCCTAAGGTGATACACCGAATTGATAGGAACAACGAGATACTCGATTTACACTTGAATACTGGTGACAACCATGGGACTGCACAACAAGATCTTGTAGATCACACATTCAAACAGGCTTGACATGCACATGCCTCTAAGAAGGAAACGCAGATTTTCACGAACTAGAAGCTCATGTGTAGGATTAAGTAAACACAGTTTGTAACCTACATGATACTACTTCTGCAAAGAAAGGCACGACATGAAACAAAAGCTATAAGGAAAGAGAAAATTTCACTAAGTAGCTCAATGAATCAAAAAAGAATGCACAATACTTCACAAGAATCATAAGGCAAAAAGATGGACCATCAATGGTAACCAAGGTAGATTTTGTATATTATGTTCTAAATTGAGTTACAAAAACATGCTAGTCTAAGAGAGGACTGCAAAAGGGTCACAGACTTCAGAAGAGCATACTCCAAAACTCCTTTACAAAAAGGAAACAATGCCTTATATACAGAAAAGATCTCGGCCCCTTAGGGCTTACAAAAAATATCTATCCCAGAAAGATCTCCCATAGATCTTTTTATGGAGTTAATGTTGTTTGCCATTATGTCCCTACTGTCCATGTCCGTGTGAAAAATTTCCTTTCGGGGAGACATTCTTTATCTTTCTGCAACCACCGCATTCACTTCTGCTCCTCATGTCGATCTTTGAATTCCCCCCAGTCGAGCTACTTTGAATGCTACTGAGTTCACCGTCGATTCGCATTGCATTCATCATGTGTTGGCATTCTACGTTTTAATCAGACTGCCACGACTCGTCTTAGCTCTTCCTGGTTGGTTGAGTGTTTTCCACGTGGGCTTGGCAGATGATAAAAACTCTTTTTGAAAAGAATTGCATCTCGGTGAGACACTGAAAGTGTCTCACCGATGTGATTATGTCCTCTACGACTGATCGACATGACTCCTGCTTTGTCGCTGAGACGTCGTGACGATAACCCTATCCCTTGGCAAAGGCATTAGTTTTAGGGAGACCCACTACATTTGGCGAGACCTCCTATAGAATTCTTTGTGTTACACCGAAGGCGCCAGGTATGTCGGTGTAACCTCTCGCTATCAAAGAGACCTCCCGCCGAGTTGCAAATCTTCTTCAGTGTGACTCCCATGGTCGGGAAGACATCTCTCTGAAACCATTTATTCACCAACTCCCATCTTGTTGCTGAGACTCTCGCTGAACTCCTTCATTCTGCCCAAGCTCACTTTGTTTCCTTTGGAAAGACCGTGGCAAGTCGGGAAGACATCATGGCGCAGTCCACTGGTCATACCGATTCCAAGAAACTGTCGCTGAGACCACCTTCATTCACCGAGACATCTTGTAGAATTCCTCTTCCTTCGGTGAACTCTTCATTTCGGGGAGACTCTTGGCGAGACCTGAAAGTTGTTGGTGAGACACCACGCAGGTCGCTAAAACGTCTCACCGGACTCCTTATCTTCCAACGATGAGCCACCTTCTCTTTTGGTCGGGGAGACCTCCTGTCGCGGTGAGACCTCAGGGCGAAACACAACGCTATTCCGAAGTCAATCTACTTTGGTAGGACTCCAAGAAGTCATTAGGAATTTATGGTGAAAGCCTCAAACTCTCGACGAGCTCCCTTTATTCTGTCAGTGAGACACATACCGAAGGTGAAACCTTTGGCGAAATCACTATCGGTGAGACCCTTTTCGTCGGCGAGACCACTTGCCAAACTGGTTTGTCTTGGCGAGGGCCCATCCTTCTGCGCTTAACGGTCGGGGAGACAACATCGGTCACTGGGAAATCTCGGTGAATGCTTTGTTACATCGATAGATCTTACTGTTGTTAGCGAGACTCTGACTGTTTGCTGGGACCCTTCACCGAGTGTCATAAGTTATCCCGAAGCTCATTGTCACCATGAGTCTCCTTGAGCTTTATGATTGAATGGCCTATCGGCCAGAGAAATTCACACGATAAGAGGTCATACCAAGCCCTGAATGCTATAGTGATAGGCTCTGTAGCTTTGTTTGACAAGACAAAAACCAGGTCACAACGACCTATTCAAAATGAAAAGCATCAAAGCAGCCAGTCGGCTAGACAGTGAAGACATCATGCCAACTGGCTTTAATGGAGGTTGAGCCTGTAACTACTGAGGCATATTTCCAACAGAGCAGGCCTCCCAACTGAATTCCCCTATGAAATGTCATCATATGCATGGAGTAACCCTCAATGGAGATGTCCCATCTGGCCCTTATGAACATCTACAATGTAGATGCCTTGCTTGATTGAGCCTGAGGGTGAAAATTAGGTAACATTTATGGCAACCTTTGCTGGATGTTTGCCTGCTAACCATGAAGACCAATAGCCTAGGCCTATCCATTGGGCATGGAGTCATTGGGAAAAACTTAGGAATAGACTTGGAGCAGCCTTGCACATGACTAAAACACATTGTTACTCAAGAAAAAGTTCACTTGGAAACTTATTGAAAATAGGAAAAACTGCTAAATGGAAAATACTAACTGTGTTGAAACAACACTTAGGGAATAAAATCTATAAGTAAACCTATTCTACCCTAAACTAACTAGTAAGAAAACTAGTTAAACAAAACCATTCATAGGATGGTTAAAATAACTACCTTTTCTCTTCAAAGTACAATGGCCTTCAAGCTTAATGGCAACTGAATAGAGATGGTATACTTAAAAACATTGAAAAAAGAAATGCATTTCCTCATGAAAGAGATCAACAAGTTCACCTACCTTTCTAGACAGATCATATACCTTTCTAGACAGATCATATACATTTCCGAACTAAACATATTCTTGCTTGGCTGTCAGTGCATCTTGGATATCTTCTTTTGTTGTACCTTCATGTGCAGGTATAGGGTTGATTCTTGGTGTTGTATTGGACTCCATCTGAGCTAGGTACTTGATTGGACAACCTCTGATAGGGGAAAAGCTTGAACCTTCCTTGCTGGCCTCTTGTTGATCCCTAAAGACATCATCTTTTGCTTGAAAAGATGTTGATTGGAGATAACATGTAGGTTGTTCATTGGCTACTACAGTTTGGTCTTCTCGATCAATTGTTCCTTCTTTCAGCTCTGCAAAGAAAAAGGAGTCCTGCTTCTTTGCATCATATATAATAGTCTCTGAAAAGAAACTATTAACATTTTTGATGGTTGGATCTTCTTGACTAAGAATCTGATATCCCTGTTGGATAACTGAGAACAAATCTTCAAACTGTGGCTCCCTATGCTCTTTATTCATGGTAGAATACACCTCTTTGAAAAAGTGGGGAAGCTCATCTAATAAGACTATAGGCTACAAGGCATCATCTTCCACAACTTCTTCAATAGTCTCATCAACTTGAATGGGTTGACCACATGCTTCCCTTTCGCATGATACTAGTTCACCATCTATGTTGGAACAAAAAGCTTCTATGATATCATCTAACTCATAGTTTTGCATTAAATCTAGATGAATTTTATCATTTAGTTGCTCCATACTAGGCATAGATGCTATCATACATGTGAGATCTTGATCTCCATCGACAAATTGAGGAAGCTCATTGAACAAGTCAACAATATTCTCTGGCCGTCCAAAATCAACTGGTAGAATAGGAACTTGCATGTTCTCTTCAAGTTGCTCAACAAAACCAGGTAGTTGGTCAAGCAAATAAACTGATTGTTCTTCTTCGTGTGGCTCCTTTTCCAGAGAAACTTGGGCATCCTTTGTCTACAAGTGGAGCTCCTTGACTGGAAACTCCTGCATTCTGCTTTCAGCCATCTTATAAACAACATCAAATTTTTTTTCAAATGAATCAAAATCTAAGGGGTTCAGCAATGAATTTGATTCAACATCATCTTCACATGTGCTATTGTTGTTTTGCTGACTATCATCAATCGATAGCTGACCAAATTGCTTGATGTCTTCTAGCTGTTTTGAAACTGCAAGCTCGCAAGTGCCTTCCATTTGAGGAAGATCTTCTGTCAATTTTGAGCTTTGAGGAGAAGCAATCTGCTTAAAGCTTGGAACTGAAAAAACGTGCTCCTCCAACTTAGCAATTTCATCGTAGCTATCCATGCTAGATTCAACCTGTCTGAAACTTGGAATTTTGTACTTTGAGGCCCCCCTGTTGTTTGGAAAATTTTAGCCTCATTTATGCATCTTTTGTAGCCAGTTGTTAGGCAAGGCTCTCTTCAAATTGTCTCTTTTGGGTCTCCCATTCCTCCTCACTTTTCTGAGCTTGGTAAGCATCTTGTTCTTGTTGCCAATCGATCTCTTGCTCATGAAGGTAGGCCTGATAGGCCATCTCTTCTTGTGGTTGATCATACTCCTACTACCTCCTAAGCTCTTCCTTTTTCCTTACGATGTTTGACAACATGTCCTTTGTGTTATTCATGCTATTCTTTATATAATTAAACTATTGGAGCTGATTTTGGATATCTGAATTTGGATCCAAAGACTGAGTAGGGGTGGGTGGGGGGTAAGCATGTTGAGCATGCTGATAGGCTGCTGTTGCATGGCTGTTTGGGATTAAACCAGTAGTATGACTGGCCTGATATGGATGATAGGGTGATTGGTTGACAAGATTTTCATGAAATTGAAGTGGGTATACATGGTAACTACAAAAATTTGTCATCTCTACTCATATGAATGCTGAAAATCAAAACATTAAGCTTGTAATTGAAACATACCAGCACTGAACTTGTTGAAACCAATAGATTTGCTCGGAGTCGCCAGGTATGTAAAGAAAATGCCTCCAAAAGGCTGAAACTACTACTGCACATACCACACAACAGCAAAAAAGTGTATAAATATGAACTGAGGAGTAGTTCACTGTCCCACCAGGCGTGAATTGTCCTTGTTATCCCCTGGAGTTGCACCCTTGTTGAACCTGATGTTCAACGCCTTAGTGTAACATGGGAAGACCTCCAAAGATGTGGGCTTCTCGTAAGCAGAGGTCAACCTCCGGAGAAGGATGGCTTCTTTTGGTGTCACCTAAAACTACTAATTTTTTGAAGGAAAAGGAAGAGAGATAATGCATAAAAATGGAAATTAAATCCTAAGGTGATACACCGAACTGACATGAACAATGAGATACTCAATTTACACTTGAATACTGGTGATAGCCATGGGACTGCACAACAAGATCCTATAGATCACACATTCAAACAGGTTTGACATGCACATGCCTCCAAGAAGGAAAGGCAGATTTTCACGAACTAGAAGCTCATGTGCAGGATTAAGTAAACACAGTTTGTAACCTACATGATACTACTACAAAGAAAGGCATGACATGAAAAAAAATCTATAAGAAAAAATTTCACTAAGTAGCTCAATGAATCAAAAAAGAATGCACAATACTTCACAAGAATCATAAGGCAAAAGGATGGAACATCATTGGTAACCAGGGTAGATTTTGTATATTATGTTCTAAATTGAGTTACAAAAACGTGCTAGTCTAAGAGAGGATAGCAAAAGGGTCACAGACTTCAGAAGAGCATACTCCAAAACTCCTTTACAAAAAGGAAAAAATGCCTTATATACAAAAAATATCTCGGCCCCTTAGGGCTTACAAAAATATCTGTCCCAGAAAGATCTCCCATAGATCTTTTTATGGAGTTAATGTTGTTTGCCATTGTGTCCCTGTTGTCCATGTTGGTGTGAAAAATTTCCTTCAGGGGAGACCTTCTTGATCTTTCTGCAACCACCGCATTCACTTCTGCTCCTTGTGTCGATCTTTGAATCCCCCCCATTCGAGCTACTTTGAATGCTACTGAGTTCACCGTCGATTCACGTTTCATTCGTCCTATGTTGGCATTCTACGTTCTGATTAGACTTCCACGACTCATCTTAGCTCTTCCTGGTTGGTCAAGTGTTTTCCATGCAGGCTCGGTAGATGGTCAAAACACTTTTTGAAAAGAATTGCATCTCGACGAGACATTGAAAGTGTCTCACCGATGGATTATGTCCTCTACGACTGATCGACATGACTCCTACTTTGTTGCTGAGACATCGTGACGAGAACCCTATCCCTTGGTGAAGGCATCAATTTTGGGGAGACCCACTGCATTCAGCGAGACCTCTTGTAGAATTCTTTGTGTTACACTGAAGGCGCCAGGCATGTCGACGTAACCTCTCGCTATCGAAGAGATCTCCCGCCGAGCTAAAAATATTCTTCGGTGTGACTCCCATGGTCGGGAAGACATCTCTCCAAAACTATTTGTTCACCGAACTCCCATCTTGTCGCTGAGACTCTCACCAAACTCCTTCATTCTGCCCAAGCTCACTTTGTTTCCTTCAGCAAGACCGTGGCAAGTCGAGAAGACATCATGGTGCAGTCCACCGGTAATACCGATTCCAAGAAACTGTTGCTGAGACCACCTTCATTCACTGAGACATTTTATAGAATTCCTCTTCCTTCAGTGAACTCTTCATTTCGGGGAGACTCTTGGCGAGACCTGAAAGTTGTCGGCGAGACACCACGCGGGTCGCTAAAACGTCTCGCCGGGCTCCTTATCTTCCGGTGATGAGCCACCTTCTCTTTTGGTCAGGGAGACCTCCTCTCATGATGAGACCTTAGGGCAAAACATAGCGCTATACCAAAGTCAATCTACATCGGTAGGACTCCAAGAAGTTGTTAGGACTTTATGGCGAAATCCTCAAACTCTCAATGATCTCCCTTTATTCTGTTGGTGAGACACATGTCGAAGGCGAAACCTTCGGTGAAACTCACTATCAGTGAGACCCTTATCGTCAGTGAGACCACTTGCCGAACTGATTTTTCTTGGCGAGGGCCCATCCTTCTACGCTTAATGGTCGGGGAGACACCATCAGTCATTGGGACATCTTGACGAATGCTTTGTTACACCGATAGATCTTACTGTTGTCGATGAGACTCCGACTGTTTGCTGGGACGCTTCACCGAGCATCATAAGTTATCCCAGAGCTCGTTGTCGCCATGAATCTCCCCGAGCTTTACGATTGAATGACCTATCAACCAGAGAAATCCGCACGATAAGAGGTCATACCGAGCCCTCAATGCTATAGTGATGGGCTCTATAACTTCGTTTGGCAGGACAGAAACCAGGTCACAACGACCTGTTCAAAATGGAAAGCATCAAAGCAGCCAGTCGGCTAGATAGTGAAGACGTCATGTCGACTAGCTCTAATGGAGGATGAGCCTATTACTACTGAGGCATATTTCCAACAGAGCAGGCCTCCCAACTGAATTCCCCTATGAAATTTCATCATATGCATGAAGTAACCCTCAATGGAGACGTCCCATCTGGCCCTTATGAACATCTACAATGTAGATGCCTTGCTTGATTGAGCCTGAGGGTGAAAATTAGGTGACAGTCCTCACAAAACTCTAGAAATAGTTTTCACAATATGCACCTCCACCCATAGCTCTACCTGCTTGGTTCAAATGCAGCTATCCTTTCTTTACAGAACCAATACAATAACCTAGGTAATGGCACTATCAATAGGAGTGATGGGAAACATTTAATCACTATGGAGAGATATGTATGTATGTCATAGGACATATAAACAACATTAATTTCATATGACATTCATGATTGTTGTCATTTAGATTCTAGCCTCAACTATAGACTAGCAACCGACAATGCCTTATGGACAATATCACATATTCTATATCATACACTATTGGATTGTGAATCAAATTTGGAAGGATATTGTGAGAGACGAAGACATAAAACAGTTTATGGCATTCTCCTAACTTCCAAGAGCTTTTCAGAACATTGAATGTGGGAAGCAATGTTTCTTATTATGCTTAATATGAAGCCTATTACTACAAAAATTTCCCTTAAAGACAAAAGAAATAATAGCTATCCTAGCAAAGAAATAAACAAGAGGACAAGTTTATATGAATGTTGTCTACATCTTACTTTGGACACATACATATGTGCATAGAGGAAAAAAACAATAGATGTATATGTATATGTAGATATATACATGCATAGAACCATGTCCACAAGTATATTTAGACGATGGTGATATATTTTGTCACCTAATGAAGTTGTAGAGTTTGAATCCATTGATATGATGGAATATAATTATGTTGGAGACACCAGCAGAAAAAAAAATCCATTAAAAGAAGCCCACAAAAAATCACAATACCAAAAAAGTTGCATAACGTTAACAATTTTATTTTGTTCCAAACATAGCCAGAAAATGCAAGCCATAAACAGAAACCGACAAAGATTCATAGTAACAAATTGAGGAAAAAATACACCCATTTCTCAACTAAACCTTGTGGAAAAAGGGTTAATGTGTTACACCTACTTGTGGGAATGTATGTAACTGATGGTGGATGGAAATAACATTGATATATACTAATCCATAACTTTGTTTCTATTCATACATCTTTGGAATCATAAGATTTTTTTTCCACTATTCTATAGTTATGTTTTCTACATCTAATATCATATATCTAGATTTTCTTTGATAGTCAAAATGAAATCAGTTACTATGATAGTCAATAATGGCTTCTAGATAACAACATAAAATCTATCATATTAACTATTTTACTATGCATTTCAAATGAGGGAGTATAGCTAGAGCTACAGAACAATAGTTAGATTGCGTTATGGAAAACAACACAACTTACTTTAATATATTGCAACCATTTCCATAGAATGGAAGCCATAAATGAGATAATATTAAATTTCCCTGTGTGTAGATTTGTATGTATGTCAAAGTGGATGTTAGCAATGTACATACATGCTCTTCCCAATGTTTATTATTTTCTAAAAATAGTTATTTTTCTGAAAGTTGAAAGGGCATAGTTCAAATGATATACTTTATATTAACTGTTATATACAACATTCAAGCCTTTTCGCTAATTATTTCTTTTCCTTTGTATTCTTGGTGTGTCTAGGGGAAAAAAGGAGGGATTTTAAAATTGAAACAGTAAACTTGGAATAATAAATTGTATGTGAAGTATTATTTGAATCATTCAAGCCCTTACTTTTATTAATCCTTTCCTATCATATTCTTAATGCCTGTGCAAAAAAATTGAGTATCCATGTTGTGTTTTGAAGTCATAGACCTTGTAGTTAGCCCTTGGCATTGCAGCTCTCAACTTTTAAAAGAGAAAACCCAACAATGTCAGTAGCCTCTAGCTTTATTGAGGTTGGTGAACAATCCTCAAGCACCAATCTCGTAAGTTTGTTTCTTGTTTAGTTTTTGACTGTTGCCAATGATATTGACACTTTCTCAAGTGCTCCAAACAAATCGAGTATATGTTTTAGTTGAATTATCAATTTATATGATATATGTTCTAACTCATTTATAGCAGAACTCTTTGTCTTTGCTTTGCCTTTCAATTTGTTGGCCATTTGGGACTAACTTATGTGTTAGAGCCAGAAATTTCACAACTTTGAAATGTGTCAATATTGATGTTTTCTTTTAGAGTTGAGTCATAGGACCATGAATATCTCATTGCTGCCACTATGCTGAGTTTAATTGCCTTGTAGGCTACAAATGTGAATCCAGTGTTAACAACACATGCCATACAATCTATAGATGGTTGAGATGTTGTCCCATCTCTAGTCCTCCAGCTAATGTCTTTCCAAAAAATAGGAGGTGATAAAAGCCCAGTTGACCGGTACAAAGTCCCCCTCTTTGATGGAACCCACATGTAGATAAGAACTTTTCCTGCAAAATAAAATGACCATTTGTTTACAGGGGCATTAAAAATAGGTTTTATTTTGTGTTTGGAAAACTATTTGTGTAGAAAGTTGCGGGAATCAAACCTGTTAGATATAGTTTTTCCTTACTTCTACTTGTAGCTTTTTGCTTCCTTGTTTGTGGGGACTGCCTTTTAAAGTATTTAATGTTTGTTTCGAACCAGGGAAATTTTCATACTATGAAAATGACAGATTGCCAGCCAATTGGAAAACCTAAATATTTGTTTAGAGATCAAGAAGAACAAACAGTTGGTTGCAAATCACCCTTCCCATCCAAACAAGCCTTAACATTTGGAATTAATACATCCCCAAGGCAACAAGATGCTCATGCGAATATCAGCCCTATTAAAGGGTTGAGTGTTTACCAAACCAAATGGACGATAAAAGGTCGAGTAACAACAAAGAGGGATATGCACCATTACAGCAGACAAGGGTGTGAGGGCCAGGTATTCAGCTTTGATATTATTGATGATTAGGGAACAAAAATACGAATCACATGCTTCAATGACATAGCGCAATTGCATTATGATAGGGTTGAGGTGGGCCGTACTTATTGTGTGTCAAATGGATTGGTGAGACAGGCATACAAGAAATTTAATAAGTTAAACAGCTAGATGGAAATCATTTTGGATCAAAACACAATGTTAAAATGTTGTGATGATGAGGCCTTTGTGTTGGAGAAAGTATTTAAATTTATCCCATTAAATGAAATTGAAAATTGCACAAATAAGACTTTGATTGATGTTATTGGCACTGTGGTGCATGTAGAAATGGTATCAACTATACAAAGAAAGGATCAGTCCCAAACAATTTGAAGGACTATTAAACTTAATGATTTTCCATCCCTTTCAATTGATCTTAATTTGTAGGGCTCAAATTGGGAAGCAAAGGGTGATGATTTGGAGAGGTTGTACACCCCTAGTTCAACTCTCATCCTTGCTGTTAAAAATGCACGTGTTGGGTACTTCAAAGGAGCAATTCTAAACACAACCACAGGGAATCTTCTATATATAAATCCTAACATACCAGAAGCACAACCCTTGATCCAACGAGGGTATGTTGACCTACCAACCGTTGAGCCCCTAAAAGGTTGCTTTGGGAAATGGCAGTAACTATTGCATATATATTGGATCACTGCCTTGGCTTGCTAGAAACTTTGCAAGCTACCTTGAAGGTAACAATACAATATATAAAAAATGATGCATTCTGTTACGTTGCATTTCTGTTGTAGGTGAATGGTAGGCAATGCCAAAAAAAGTGTGAACAATCCGAGCAAAATAAATAGTTCTTCCTTAAATACCAGACAACAACAACTAGTTGTGACTTTTGTTATTTATTGTAGCTAAAGATGGAAGACCACACAGGAGAGCTTTGGGAAACTGCTTTTGATGAGGTTGCAATGAGTCTATTGCAAATGTCAGCAAAACAAATTTACATGTTGCAATATGAGTCTACCACTGCAATGACTGTTGAGTCTGTTATCAATGTTGTCACCTACACCTCATTTGTTTTCACTGTTCTAATTAAAACTCAAGCTTATAATTCAGAACTTAGAAGACTCAAAACAACTATAGTGAAAGTTGCAAGGGTTAACTTCGAAGTAGAGTGCAAGTTGTTACTGTCAGAATTGTCTACAATTTCCCCTGCTGTTCAAGAGACTCCAAAGATAGTTGGTGTGCTGCCTTGAACACCTAAAAAACCATGCCTAATTGTGACTTTTCATATTTCTTATAGTTTATGTTAACTGGACATTTACTTCATTTTCTTCCCTTGCACTACTTGTTACATTAAAAAGACCTTTCCTCTTGACTGTTATTGCTTTGTTGTTGGTTTGACTGGTTATTTATTAAGACAATGAAGTATAACATATAATCTTTAAGAAAAAAAGATACAGTTGTTTTCTTTTATATTATTCATGTTGCTTCTAATTTTGTTCCATTTTAAGTGTATACTTATAATTTAATTTAATTCTATTTATTTATATAGAGTTGTTGTCCTTAATAAGAGATGTATCAGTATCTACATTTGTTCATATATCTACTTGTGGACATGGTTGTATGCATTTGTACATTTATGTATGTATTTAGATAAATATACATGCATGTAATTCAAATTTCCCAAGTGCATGCAACTTTCTGGTATAGATGTGCATAGATATATATGTGTAATAGATAGCTATGCGTATATGCATGCACAATTCAAGATTTATAGGTGTCTGTGAGTTGTTTTAAAGAGAATATTATTCTCATCTTTTTTTCAATGTTCTTCGTGGATAGAGTATCTTGATAGAGTTCTATGTAGATATTTCTGTCTATGGTGTATTTGTCTATGTAAGTATCTATATCAGTTGTGGAATTTCTGTGATGGTGGTTGGAGGTTATTTTGTGTTTTTAACATCAAGTGATGGGTGCAAAAGCATTATTTTGCAATGGGTGATGGTTTTTTTTGTGTTTTCTTTGATCTCTATATTTAAACTTCTACACGGAAATTTATTCCTGCTTCCTATCATGTAGCCTTTTGTCTATTGATTGAGAGTTACCATCACATGTAACAAAAGAATGGGTACCTATGTTTCAATTGATAGGTGCAATTTTGTTGTTGGAGATACACATCATGCATTTATTGAAATTTCTTTTCTCAATTGAAACATGTGGTACCTATTATTTTGTATAGTAATCACTTGCAACCATGACAACTACATGGAAGGCATACACCAATTAATCCTAGGAAATTCGTGACTTGAATTGGGTTTTTTCTGATTACGTGTAGATCTGCATTTGTATTATGCTAGATATTGTAGGATACATACCAACAATTAGAGTGCATTGTACATCAAACAAGCTACTCGTTTCCAACAATACTATTCATTGGCATCATCATCAAAAGTTTCTCTTCTTTATGGTAGGTAAATTGCTTCTCCTTTCCTCTTCATCTCTATGCATATAGAATCTGCACCATGTCTAAATTCACTTCCTCATGATTTTTTATATGTGATATGTAATTGTGGTATTACATATATTTCACTTATAAATTATAGAGCTATTTAAATGTCATAATTTACATACTGCTTTCCATGTCAATTTATTAAAAATGTATAACGTTGATTTCCACTAAACAGATTGTTTTAGGTACCAAAGCATTGCCTTCACCAAATTCATCAAAGTGGTTGACTGTTAACGTTACTACTCAGTGGTTTCCTGAGAGCCCATGATGCTCCATGAGCCAATATGGTAGGGTGGAAATCGGGTCTTGTTTTGTTGTGTACATACTGCATTCTGCCACATGCATGAGGTATCGCTAAAATATAATTGCTTCATTCATCCCAATACAAGTACAAAGCAAAGTATGTTTTATAACATACAAAAATTTGATACCTTGTGATTGCATTGCATCTTATTTGTAATTAATTGTATAACTCTTTATATTTTATGATGTATTTATTTCCTACCAATGGTATGTGTTTATTACACTAAGCTTCAGATAATCCTTTCATGCTTGCATCTAGACACAACCCAAACAATTGTGCTTCATAGGACTTCTAATGCCATTGGATCTTGTATTAATTCAGTATTTTCTTGCTCGGGGGTTTGGTGAGAGCGCACGACATTCCATGAACCAATGTGGTAGGGTGAAAACCGGGCTTTGTTTTGTTGTGTACATACTGCATTTTGCCACATGCACCAGGTATGGCTAAATTATAATTAATTTATTCATCCCATTGCAAGTACAAAGCAAGGTTCATTTTATAAAGTATATAACTCTATGAATTAGACATGATCATTGCACTAAAATTCACACTTTGTATACACATAAGTTGTATTTGCATACAACTATAGCTATGCATTTTAGCTTTCTGTGGCGATGAATATAATGGAATAAAATAGTTAATGTTATGCAGTTCATTTTGTTTTGGATAGTCACCACACTAAACTTCACACCTTTTTGTTATTCTTGCAGACCATACTCCAACAATAATCTAGAATTGGATGGACTAATGCGTTGTAAACAACCTTTCAGAACAATGATAGTGACTGCAAAGACAACCATATCCTAATGAACCCTAAATTGATTGTAATAAGCAAAATTCATTTCACCATTGATCAATGTGGTGGGTAATGTATATTCTTGCTCGGGGGTTTGGTGAGAGCCCATCAGGCTCCATGACCCAATATGGAAGGGTGGAGAGCAGGTGCCATTTTGTTGAGTTTTATTTTAAATATTTTATGTACATATATATATGTTTCTGACCTAAGATTCACAAAAAACTCATATGTTTTACGTTATGGTTGCAACAAAATAAAACAGTTAATCTTATACACTTTGTGTTAGATTCCATTGGCCACTGTTGATTATTGTTCTCTTGCTTAAGCTATATTGTTCCATTTTTGAGAATGTCCTGTTGATGGCTATATTGTTTCATTTATGGCTTCCTTTTTATGTGAATGGTTGCAAAATACTTAATTTGGTGTGTTCTTGGTGAATTTTTCCATCTGGGTTGCTGTTGAAACCAATACTGATTCATATATGGTTTGCACTTTCTGATGAAGTTTCCCAATCAATCTGTTGCTGCGAGCTTTCTATTTTTTTTGCATTTTTCATGTGGGTCATTGTTGAAAGGCATGTTTTTGTGGTGATGGTTGCAACACAATGAGATAGTTAATGTTATACTGGTTGCATTATTTTAGGGTTTATTATTAGCTTTTTAAAAAGGGTTTGTTCAAAAAAGACTATATAGTTTGTTCACACCAATATTGTTTGATTTATTGTTCAGGTTTTTTAGGGATGTTTTTGTATGGGTTTGTCACTATGATTTTTAGTGTTTTGTGAGTTTGGCCATTTGGGTGACTGATGATAATAATATTGTTTTGTTTATGCAATTCATTTTGTGGGGATGGTTGCAATGCAATAAAATAGTTAATATTATGTGGTTCATGTTGTTTCACATAGGGTAGTTCACTGTTGTTGTCTACCTTAGCCTATATTGTTTCATTTATTGCTTCCATTTAGCGTGGTCGGGCAAAAGGTGGCAGATTGATTTTTGATTTTTATATGAAAAGCATTTGGTGCACCAATAGACAAGGCTACTGAAATGGTATCATATATATGTGTGTGTGCACGTGCACATGTGTGCGTATAACAGTGAGAAACGAAAGTAAAAATTTACTTATTTCTCAACAAAACCTTATCAAAAATTGAAACAATATGGCCTTTCGAACAACACCTTATGGAAAATGAAACAATATAGCCTCAGGAAGAAAAGAGTAATAAAAAATATTATGTCGATTGTTATTGTCTACCTTGAGCTATATTCTCTTATTTTTGATACGTCATGTTCAACAAACTCTATTCTTTTAATTTTCAATAGCGTGTTGTTGAGAAAAGATCAAATTTTTAATTGATTATTGTTCTCTATCTTACGTTACATTGTTTTATTTTCAATAGGGTGTTGTTGAACATGCTATATTGTTCCAATTTTAATGTTCATCTTAGCCTATCGGCTCATTGTTGCGTGCTACTACACGGAACTGGTAGTTAGCTCTAAATTGCGGTTGTGCAGATTTAAAGTTTGTCTTACAAGTTTAAGATAATTGTTTCTATGGGTCTTTAGTTTTGAACTAAAGCTTTATTTGTGTAGATTACTCTAGTAGCAATCATATTCTTTTAAAATTTGAGAGAGGAGAATGAGGAAGAGGCGGCATAGGAAAATAGTGAAGTTTAAATTTAGTGCATCCAAACAGGATTCTAGGAATTCTTTAAAATATATGTAATTGGATTCCCTAATGATTAAACATGCATGTCAGAATAAATGGATTGTTGATGTCCTGAATTCTAGATTTTTTATGGATTTAATTATTGGTATGAGGGTATGTGCAGGATCATGATGGGCCAAAAAGTGGCAATGGAAAAAAAAATACGTTTTTCATTGACCCAAAAACGTGAAAATACCGAATTGACTTTTTTGTGGCTTGGGTGTCAGTACATTGCTCCAAAGCAATGCCCATACCAAGATCTCCATATTGGATATTTGATCCAAATCAGATATCCGATTTGAGGCACATAATATATATATCTATTTCGGGCTATTAAAATCATTTAGCATTTGCATAGAGACCGCGGGCGCATGGTGAGGACGATTTTCACATATCAGATATCTGATTTAGCTTATATCCAATTTGAAAGGTTAGTTTTTTTAATTTATTTTTTCTTTAATCGAATTTTGAATTAGATTTGTATAATTTCACTTAGTTTTTTATGGATTTTTTTTCAAAATAGGGTTTTTGATTGATTTTTATGAAAACTTGAGTTTAGAATGGATTTTGATTAAAAATGATTTTTTTTTTATAGATTTTCATAAAAAATAGTGTTTATGTATTTTTATTAAAAAATAGAGAATCTTATAGATTTTTGTTAAAAGTAGGGTTTTTTTTGGATTTTTTGAAAAAACTAGGGTATTTTTACAATATTTTCATTTATATTGTCTAATTTCTATTAGATTAATTAGTTTTTAACTTTAATTAGGCATTATGGTTGCTGAGAATGAAAATGCACAAATTCCAAATGATCCACCAACTGAGAATGAAAATGCACAAATGCCAAATGCTCCACCACCTTCGCAACCATCAATTGAAGAGTTAATTGGTGAAAAATTGTAGCAATTGAGGGGAATTTCTGATGTTTATATGAGAATCCCTCAATTATCTGAGATGTCAAACACATTGAAGGAAATAATTAAAAATATAGAAACCCTCTCCACCCAACATAATGCCTTTCATTTGTGGCGAGAAGACATGAGGGAATATTACACATGTGGATTGTCTTATGATGATGTGAAAGATCTCAGAATAACCAAATCCCAAATAGCCTCTTTATTTGTTAACCCTTGCACTAGTTTTCCAGTTAATGTTAATAAACCAAAATTTTCTATAAAATGGTGCACACATAGGGACATTGTAGATAACTTTTGGGATCGTTGGTGTATGGTTTTTGATAAACCACCGAACAACAATTGTGATATACCATTTTACTTTATTAAAAAAATATATGTTGAGTTTGTGTTAGGGCATCATATCAATTAATTTGACATTAAACCCTTCCAGGGCATTGGTGGAGGTACAGTCCTGCACCCATATGTTTCCCATCCTCCCCTTCCTCCGCCACCTCCAGTATATCATCTAGATATTATGCAGGATGCAGCCACATAGACTATCTAGGCTATTCACTCTTTGAGTGGTCTTTTGGTTTTGCATGCTTCTATAGTAGCTCAACCACATTCTGGTGATGTTGGCGATGGATCAAGTGTTGCTGCGTCATCCTCTTTAGGTCTACATATTTGTGTGCCACATACTTGCTCTATGTGCCACCAGATATGCTTGGGTCCTTTTGTACAACCCACCGAGCATCCCTTGGACACTTCTGATTATGACCTCCATGATGTGGATATTATAGATCAGATGCAGGGGAGTGGAGTGCACCCTATAGAGTCCTCTCCTGCTAGAGAGGGGGACATTGGAATAGTGACACATGTAAGATTTAAGTTGTAAATTCATAACTTGCATTTGTTTTTAAATGAATATTAATAAGAGATAGTATAAATTACTAATATTTATTTACATGGTCTATTTAACAGCTGATGTCTGAGGAGGAGCTTTCACAAGTGATTGATAGCACCCTTAGAGCCATTTCATTTGGCCTTGAGACACACACAGTATATATTTTCGCACTCACTCGTTTACATTTTTTTATTATATATTGTCTTGTCATTAATGAAATTATATAATAACTTATATGTTTATCTTATTTTCCTCTTGTAGGAATTACCTAGTGCGAGCGAGGTGCAACCTTGTCTATATTATGGAAGTGCAATGTTAGATAAGAGGAAGGTAATTGAACTCAAATTCAATTGAATTAAGATTTTTAAGATCTTATATTGATTATACATACATCGACATAGATTCGTAGTTTTATATGTACTTGTCATTTTTATGTACAGGTAGTTATGAGCTATACGTCATTGTTGACAAGTGCCACAATGCCTGAAGGAGTAGGTATTGGAACACCTCAAGGAGTCGGTGTTGAAACACCTCAAGGAGGAGGTGTCAAAACACCTAAAGGAGATAAAGAAAAAGATCATCCTAAAGAGGTATGTGTTTATTTTATTTTGTGTTTGGTAAATATGTTCCTATTACCAAAATTGTATGCTAACTTGGATCAATTTTATGTTTTTGTTCACATATATAGATTGGCATTACAAAAGTTGGTTTGGTTGGCTCTTTGAGAGGGGTATATTCTAGGACGAGCCTGACCCTTTGAAGAGACATATATTTTAGGTAATCAAGATTTGAATTTTAGAGTTCAATTATAATTCAATGTATATTGATTTTGATGTTAATTATTTGATTTTAAATCATATAGTATAACTAATCTCAATTTTGGTTTGAATTTTTCTTGTGTAGCTACTTTTAGAGCCAACGAGTGCTTCAAAGAGGCTCCATTTTGATGATCCACCAGTAGTTTAGGATGAGATAGACATTTTGGCATGTAAATTTTGAATAGACATCAAGATGGCATATGCCACATTTTGTAAGACTTTGTTTGAGTTGGCGTTGATGCCATTTTTGTATATGGAGATACACTTAAGATTATTGGATAATTTGATATATAGAAGTTGACAATCAAAAATTAATTTCTTCCTCATGTGCATGATTAAACTCTTTGAAAATTTAATCAAGTGAGCAATGGTTAAATATCAATTTACAATAACATAAAAAAGAATGGTTGTATTATGTAGTTTATATTCATATCGCTGATTACATTGCATTTCACATCTTTCAAACTCAAAGCATTACTTCACATTGTATAACTAACAACTAGATGCTGATGGATGAAAAAAAATCAATTACAATATAGTTTTTACAAAGTCAACCTAATCAGTTATACAATTAATTCACATTACATAACTAATAACTAGGAGTAGTTGTCAATTGCATTTGCTAGTCATGGAATTTTATGAGACCACATTGCTTTGAGGCATTTTTTCAAACAGTTCACTGCCTTGTCTATGCTATCACATTTTTCATACATGTGTACCAAAGGTTTTTATCAAATAGTTCATTGTCTTGTTGTTATGGCTAAAATCCTAAAACAAGTTCTTTCAAACAAGCTATGGATTGATGTAGAGTGGGGGTGAAAACATATGTGAAAACTACCCTTGACTCCTTTGGACCAAATTTGAGAACCAATAACATACCCCTATCCTAGGCTAGTGCATTAGCCCTCTTTCACAAAGTGAGTGCCCTTTAAACACTTGATCTTCACAAGAAAACCCCAAACAATCTTGATTTGTGTCATAAAACAAAAAATTCTAAGATCATTTTGCACCTATAGGTCCTTTAGCAGGTTGTCCCATGAAACCGTATGTTTACCATGCAAATGCATTGGGTTTATTGAAAGTCCCACTTGTAGAACTCCCCTGACCATGCCACTAACTCAAAAAATTCTATTATGAACCCAATATGCTTAAACATTAAAGATATTCCCCCACTCTCATTGATTTTAACAAACCCTAGGCTAAAAGCTCCATTTTCATGCAATTTAAGCAATGATTTGCTTAGGAAAACAACTCCAAGACTCACAAATCATTTCCACTTTCTTAAATGGACCTACAAACATTCAAATCATATTGTACAAAACTTCTCCATCGAGCCACATGAAAGGTACAATAGGTGGAGGGCTTCAATAATTCATAATTTACTCAAAATGCAAAATCTGGGTTCACTACCTGCCTTGAGAAAACTTGGCACAAAACTCACAAAAAATAAAAAGAAAGCACCCAAACTAACTTTAAAGGGGTCTCAATCCCGATTCCCCCTCATTCCACATGCTATCCAGCCATTTACTTGTTGTGTAGGGGTCGAACAATGGAGAAAACACATTTTTTTTTTTTCTGTGGAAACCACAATTTTTTCAAAGTAACTCAATATGATCTTATTGATTATTCACAAAATTACATTCATCAATCCCCAAAATGGCTTCCTCAACCTTTTTTAAGACTCTCCCCGACACAAAACAACCAACCAAATCCCAATAACTAACTTACAAATTAAGTTACCTGTTTGGGTTCGGGTTCAGGTTCAGGGGTTCGGTTCGCCAGTTCAGCTAAATTTTTTTTGGGGGTGGTTCGGTTCGTTTTGGGTTTGTTAGTAAAAAAAATGTAATAATAATATATATATATGTATATGCAACATAGAAGCATGAATTAGGATTATAATATCACATAACATCATATAAACAACAAAACCACCATAAAATTGAATTCCATTTAAAACATCCATGATAAATATTCATCGTTGAAACTTGAATTGTGGTAGCTTGATATATAGAGTCTATTGATGACAAGGTTCAATTTGTATGATTTTGAAAAAAGAAGCCAACTGAGTAGAGTTATCAACATTCTTTAGAAATTGTAATAATTTATTTAGTACACTAGCCATTTTGATGTCTTCTTGCACTCTCAAATGCTAAATCTATAAAGAATTTAACTTTGTTTCCCACTAGTTTCCATTTAAAAGAAAGCAACAAGCTATGGTCTCATGGCTTTTTTAAACATGAAAATTAGCGTTGGAGTTCGGTTAGAGGCTGAAAACTACTTGTACGTGCATAAATAAATCTTGTTCTACAACTCGTATGACCTAACTAACTATTCCATCACATCCAGATGGTTATGTTTAGGTTAGGTATGGTCCCCTTTCGCACCCAAATAGGCTGAAGCAATTCGAGCTACGTTCAATCAGTGAAATCCCTTGAGAGTCCAAAGTGCAAAAGGGAAACAATCTTTGACAGATTGTTTCTTAGAAACTATGATGCCTACAAAATTTTTGTTTTAGGCTACAAGATCATGTTGGGCCCCTCTACAATAACCTCTCTTAGTTTTTGCTATCTCAGAGGCATTTTCCCGTGGTGGCAAGTTTTTAGTTGAGGGAAAAGTTGTCAAATGCAAGTAGTGTAAAGTTGCAAAGTGGTGCAGCTTTCATTTTGCAACTCGTACGAGAAAATGGACTATTCCAACATGTATGAATGGGTAATTTTATGTGAGGGATGGTCCTCTTTTGCACCCAAATATGCTGAATCACTCTGAGCTACATTGGACCGGTGATTTCCCTTAGGAGTCCAAAGTGCTAAAAGGTAGCAATCTTTGAAGGGACATTTCTCAGAAACCGTGACATTTACAGACTCTCTGTTTGAGGCTATGGGATTGTGTTTGGCCCATCTTCAATAACCTCTCTCTATTTTTGCTATCTCGAAGAAATTTTCCCATGGTGGCAAGTTTTCAGTTGAGGGAAAAGTTGTCAAATGTAAGCAGTGTAAAGTTGCAAAGTGGTGCAACTTTCATTCTACAACTCGTACGACCAAATGGACTGTTCCAACATGTTTGGATGGGTACATTTACACTAGGGATGGTTCTCTTTTGTACCCAAATATGCCGAATCACTCCGAGCTACATTAGACCGACGATTTCCCTTAAGAGTCCACAGTGCTAAAAGACAACAATCTTTGAAGGGCTATTTCTCAGAAATTGTGACATTTGCAGACTCTCTGTTTGAGGCTATGGGATCATGTTTGGCCCATCTAAAATAACCTCTCTCAATTTTTGCTATCTCAGAGGCGTTTTCCTATGGTGGCAAGTTTTTAGTTAAGGGAAAAGTTGTTAGATGCAAGCAACTGTGTAAAGTTGAAAAGTGGTGCAACTTTCAATCAACAACCCGTACGACCAAATAGACTGTTCCAACATGTCTGGATGGGTACATTTACGCTAGGGATGGTCCTCTTTTTCACCCAAATACGCTGAACCACTCTAAGCTACAATGGACCGACAATTTCCCTTAAGAGTCCAAAGTGCTAAAAGGAAGCAATCTTTGAAGGGTTATTTCTTGAAAACCGTAACATTTACAGACTCTCCATTTGAGGCTATGGGATCGTGTTTGGCCCATCTATAATAACCTCTCTTAGTTTTTTCTATCTTGGAGGTGTTTTCCCATGGTGGCAAGTTTTCAGTTGAGGGAAAAGTTGTCAGATGCAAGCAGCGTAAAGTTGCAAAGTGGTGCAACTTTCATTTTGCAACTCCTACGAGAAAATGAATTGTTCCAACACGTTCGGATGGGTACGTTTATGCTAGGGATGGTCCTCCTTTGCAACCAAATATGCTGAATCACTCCGAGTTACATTGGACCACGTGATTTCCCTTAAAGAGTCCAAAGTGCTAAAAGGTATTGATCTTTTGAAGGAGCTATTTCTTTAGAAATATTGATGTTTACAAAATCTTCATTTTGGGGCATACTGGGATAGTGTTTGGCCCTTATACAATAACCTCTCTGGAGTTTTTTTTCTATCTTGGAGAGGAATTTTCACCGTGGTGGCAAGTTTTGGAGTTGAGGGAAAAGTTGTGGATGCAACAATGTAAGTTGAAAAGTGGTGCCAACTTTCATTTTACCTTCGTCACGAGAGCAAATGGAATATTCCAGCTTATACATCACGGATGGAGTACATTTCACAGTAGGGATGGTCCTCTTTTTGCTGAATATCTAGAATCCTCTGACTACAATTTGATGATTTCCCTTAAAGTCCAAAGTGCTAAAAGGCCAGGACTCCATCTATTATCACGGTATGTAGCTAGATGGTATGGACATGGTAGATTTTATTAGGACTGTATAAGGTGACTATGTGGGTTTAGAGAGTTGGAAATGTTTGTACGTGAGTTGGTGAGTTGCCATGCGTGGCAAAAATAATGAAATTAGGTAAAAAATGGTGGTTACAACTTGCTAATGTCAATGAAACGTGAGGGAAACAAGATGTAAGGTTGGATCAAGCTTGTGTAGGTCCTAATAGATGTGTTCGATGAGTTTATAGGGTGTGGAAAGGTTGGAAACATTGATCTCCTTGAAAACCTCATGAAAGTTGCTAAAAATGAAGTTGCACCCAAGTTGTGGTTGAAAGGGAACAAAGTGGCAGAAACCCTTTGTAATAATTTTATTATATATATAAATAGGAGATATTACAAAGCTGATTCAAATGAAGGCATATACATTAGGAAGAGCAGGAAAGAAAAATCTTTGGTTGTGCACCGATTAAATTACAAAATTTATTACGAATTGTCCCAATATGATAGCAAAGCATACACTGAATGACTAATTCAGCCTATGAGTTTCCATCGAGACCCCTTTACATTTTAAACATACCTTTATACAATTCAGGACGTTCGACCCATATTTCAAAAAACATCACTGGATATAGATTATGCCCATACACAGTTATGACCTTTTTACATTGTTTCACATTTAAAAGTTCAAATTTTACAAAATTTGCCTATTGGAGGCATTCAAGGCACAATCTTCCACAATAGTAGTATGTTCCGCGTTAAATTTGACAAATTACCTATATACAAACCATCAAGGTAGCTTAGAATAACCAATCTATATTGTTTATGTCTGTCACATACCTCTAAAATGATGATCAAAGATGGCTAGCTGTTGCGGGTCCATGATCAATCTATCCGAGGACTCTCTTAAAAAGTGGGAAAATGAGAAATCTATATTGTCTGGCGAAAAGATGCTTATAGACTAAAAAAATATATTAATCAAACAACCTGAATGATGATGAATTGGTGATGCAAACTATAAAAGGCGGCTTAGGGACCGTAATCTATATTGTTTGCGTTTGTGCCTCTACATAGGGATTGGCTATTGTGTTGAATCCACATGAGTAATCATGCTGAATATCACAAAGTAGGAAAATGAGAAATCTATATTGTCCTGGCAAAAAAAGTCTTAGACTAACAAATCTATATTAAACAACTTTGAATGATGATGGATTGGTGAAGCTATAAAAAGATGCTTAGAATAACCAATCTATAAGCCATTCTAAATGACACAAAAATATGATGAGATGGTAATGAAAACTATAAAAGATGCTTAGAATAGCAATCTATATTGTGCAATTTCATTTATACACTCTCTAAAATAATCAAGTTGGCTGTGTTGCCAAGTCAGTCAATCATGCCAAGAATATCACAAAAGTGGGAAAATGAGAAATCTATATTGTCACAATAGAAAAGATGCTTAGACTAACAAATCTATATTAATCTAAACAACCTGAATGATGATGGATTGGTGATGCAAACTATAAAAGATGCTTAGAATAACCAATCTATATTATTCTAAATGACACAAAATATGATGAGATGGTAATGCAAACTATAAAAGATGCTTAGAATAACCAATCTATATTGTTGTAATCTATCACATACCTCTCTGAAACGATCAAAGCTGACTATTGTTGTAGTAGGTCCATGATCAATCATCCCAGGAATATTGCAAAATTGAGAAAATGAGAAATCTATATTTTCAATATAGAAAAGATGCTTAGACTAACAATCTATATTAATCTAAACAACCTGAATGATGATGAATTGGTGATGCAAACTATAAAAGATGCTTAGAATAACCAATCTATATTATTCTAAATGACACAAAATATGATGAGATGGTAATACAAACTATAAAAGATGCTTAGAATAACCAATCTATATTGTTGTAATCTGTCACATACCTCTTTGAAAGGATCAGAGCTGGCTATTGTTGCAACAGGTCCATGATCAATCGTGCCAAAAATATCGCAAAAGTGCATACAAAATATCACTATTAAAGACACTTGCATTGCAATAGTATACAAAATATCAGTATTAAATAAAGAAAACTAATGAAATTAAGTATAATGAATGTAAGAATTGTACCTTGCATTCTTGAAAATGCTATTCAAGTGTGCCTGAAGGGTCATCTCTTTACTTAAGATTATCCAATATTGCTTCATGATCAACATTACTAAGTGTCCATAGTTATTTTGTCTTTGGTCTAGCATGATGCTTCAACAACTTAACATTTGTTGCTATAACAAGGTGTGAATACATGAGAATGATTTTGTGTTTCTCGTAGTCTTCAAATGTAGGTATGCCATTCATTCTAATCATGTATGTTCGCAACCAAGTTCTTGCAACCACAACTAAACCTATAGGATACACAAAACTATCATCATCTTCCATCAATTGTGTCAGCTTATTCTTTACCCACACACATTGAGCCAACCAATAGTCTAATCTCTCTTCATTCCCTTGTGGTGCAACAACTGAAAAAACATGTCTTGGCTATAGTAGATCTGAAAGTAGGTCGTAATCAACTAAAATTTCCATTGTGTCATTTTTCATGGATATTGTTTGAGATAAAGGAGTTAGATACTATGGAACCAATGTATCCACCCACTCACTTGACTCGCATTGATCCCACTCACGCACTGAATACAACTTTGAGAAAAACAAGCCAACTCTCATGTCCAAATGGTCCATGTGCCTACATTTGAGCTTCAAAATGAATGCATCTTTGAAGAATCTTTGATTGCATGACAATCCAATCTTCCTCCCACTGTACCCTCCTCAACCAACCAAAAGAATCTATGCACTGTTGAATCAAGTGTCCCTCCTTGTGACAATGTTGAACTACACCAATCAACAATAGAACTTGCATCGCTGAATTTTGCTCCTAAAATCTTCAATTTCTCCTTAACTAGAGATCTCTTTATGCATGCACCTGATCCATCATGCTCCCATTTTCCATGCCCAGCTTAAAAAAGACTCCAAATATGAGGTACACCCCTCTCTACATGAATTCTACTCAATCAATAAAACATATGAACATTCTTGAATTGACTTGTGCAATTATCTGACCATATGAGATGTCGGCCCTGTGCTATATCATGCTCCTACAAGAACTCAAAAAAATTCTTGAAACAATGTTGGACAT
>VDFB02325934.1:0-33346 GCA_007258455.2 Sequoia sempervirens | reverse complement strand
GGTTTCAGGGTTAAGGGTTAAGGGTAGAGGGGGGAGAGATACAAGGATTTAGTGAAAGAGAGGGAGGGAGTCAAAGAGAGATAGAGGGCAGAGGGGAGATAGATAAGAGTGATTGAGTGAGAGACTTGGGAGAGAGAGAGATGGAGAGAGAGAGAGATGGAAAGAGAATATTTAAATATTTTATGTATTAGTAATATATATATATATATATATAAATATATAAATATATATATAAATATAAATATAAATATATAAATATATGCAGGAAAAATAGTGGAAAATAGCAGGAAGGAAGTATTATACATAATAATATAATATATTATATATTAAATACATAATTCGGTAAGAGATTATCATAAATTGTATATTATATATTGCATTATAAACTATATTGTATATTATATATTAAATTATGAACTTTAATGCATTTTTTAAATCATATATCATAAATTGTATAACATTTTTTAAACTCTATATAAAACATATTAGATATCGGATTCAAATCGAATATCCGATATTTCTGACACAAAATTTAATGCCTAGGGATTAGCCTCGAGCTTGCTTTGGAATTTGGTTCGGACCTCCCAATCCTAAGAAGTCAACACAAAAAATGTGTTTAACAACTTACCTTGCTTTTCCAGACTTCGCCCATGTGGCTGACGACTTTTTTTTAACCAAAATTGGTGAAATGAAAAGAGTTTGTAAAGGAGCTTCTTAGCTTTCCACCAATATAAATTATACTTTACTTTGAATCTAATAAATAATTATTATTCATTTTCTATTAGAATTATGACTAAAGTCTTGATTGATAGCCTAATTGAAAAAAATCTATATCTTTCAAATGGTATCACATTTTTTGAATCCAAAACATGCGTCACATTTTATGCTTCACATAATATATGATTAAAAAAAAAAAGAATTTCATGAAGTTTTGACCAAGTTAAGGTCGTTAGACATACGAGTTTTTATACTTTTTAAAAGTTGTAATAAAAAATTCATAATTAATTATTTACTTGGAAAAAAATATTAAAAAATATGCATCACATCCAAACATGAGTCCTCTACTTATATCTAAAATCTTATAAAAAAATATTATCATTTTATTATGGTTAGGGTGGTAAGATAGACACCTACTTATTTTTTCCCTGAAATTTAAGTACTACTGCATTGAAATTTCAATTTTTCACCAAATAGATTTATTTTTTTAGAAAAATAAACCTAGTAGTTTAGAAACTACATTCAATTTGCCATAGATTCTATTCTTATATATTTTTAAAATAATATAGATAACTTATTCAAATTTTTATGTCAAGTTGCCTAACTCTGATTTTTCTAAATTTTCATTGCCACTTATGGGCCTATTTTTTCCATGATGATCCTGCACATACCCATGAAGTTATTTGATTTTGTTATGCATTTATTGCAAGTACATAATTCTAGTATTAGACCAAATTTATTACAGGTAAACAAAAGTGTTATATCAATACCTCAAAAATGTAATACCAATACTCTCATGGTAGTTGTTTGGAAATTCCACTTCGATGAAGACCAAACACCCATAATTTGACTATTTTAAACCAAGCCTGTGTAATATGAGGTGGATTTCATGTGTGCACTATTTCATATCCCTCCCTTACATTCATATTTATGGAATATTTTTGGTCAGCAATCAATAAAGACTATCTAAATATTTATACAACATTCATGATGGAGATGGTGTTTGACTGCGTATGAATTTCAGCCACTATGCAGATGAACAATATTTCAATGTGCAGGGAAACATTATTTAAGAGTAGCACTCCAACAGTGACTTAAGATCTCATAATTTGAGATAGAGCAGGTAATAATTTGTTGTTTTTATATATTGATTTCAAATCTAGATCTATTGAAATGAATATAATTATATAAACTTAGAATGACTTTGTGATGTAACATCCATTTGACAAAGCCATTTTTGCCATCTTAATTTCCTCACACTCAACTAGAATATACAATTTTTGATCTAACACTAACACCAAATCTTCAAATATTGTTAACCATAAATCAATCATAATTAAAACAAATCAAAACAATGTTTTTATTTCATAAAATAAATGAAAAATATAATGTTTTGTATTTGAAACATAGTGAAGTTTAATTTAGTGCATCCAAATAGAATTTTGGAAATTATTTAAAATATATGTAATTGGATTCCCTAATGATTAAACATGCATGTGAGAATAAATGCACCACTAATGTCTTGAATTCTAGATTTTGATGGATTTAATTATTGGCTTGAAGTTAATCAATTATGTTATGCATTTATTGCAGGTACAAAATTCTAGTATTAGAAAAAATTTATTACAGGTAAACAAAAGTGTTAGATCAATGCCTCCAAAATATAATACCAATACTATCATGACAACAGTTTGGAAATTCCATTTCGATGAAGACCAAACACCCATAATTTGACCATTTTTAAGTAGGCCTATGGAATACAAGGTGACTTTCACGTGTGCCATGCTTCATAGCCATCCCTTACATTCAGATTTATGGAATTTTTTTGATCAGCAATCAATAAAGACTATCTAATTCTACAACATTCATGATAGACATGGTGTTTGACTACATATGCATTTTAGCCATTGTGCAGATAAACCGTATTTTAGTGTGTAGGTCAACAGTATTTTAGAGTGGCACTCCAACGATGACTTAAGATCTCATAATTTGAGAAAAAGTGGGTAATAATATGTTGTTTTTATATATTGATTTTAAATATATATATCTATTGAAATGAATATAATTATATAAACTTAAAATTCCTTTGTGCTGTAACATCCCTTTGGCAAAGCCATTTTTGCTATCTTAATTTCCTCATGCTCAACCAGAATATACAATTCCTGATCTAAAACTACCACCAACTCTTGAAATATTGCTAATTAGAACTCAATCATAATTAAAACAAATCAAAACAATGTTTTTATTTCATAAAATAAATGTAAACTATAATGTTTTGTATCTGGAACATAGTGAAGTTTAATTCAATGCATCCAAACATAATTCTGGAAATTCTTTAAAATATATGTATTTGGATTCCCTAAAGATTAAACATGCATGTCAAAATATATACACCACTGATGTGTTGAATTCTAGATTTTGATGGATTTAATTATTGGCATGAAGTTATTCAATTTTGTTATTCATTTATTGTTGGTACAAAATTCTAGTATTAGACCAAATTTATTGTAGGTAAACAAAAGTGTTAGATGAATGCCTCCAAAATGAAATACCAATACTATCATGGTAGTTGTTTGGAAATTCCACTCCGATGAAGACCAAACACCCATAATTTGACAATTTTTATGTAGGCCTATGGAATATGAGGTGGCTTTATTGCACACCCTATTTCATAGCTGATAGGGAAGGGTTGGATGGAAGCGAGGGGAGTTGGGGTATTGAGGTTGAATAAGAACCCTAAACAGGTTACTTACAAGCTTTTGTTAGATTTCCAGAAATTTGTTGCTAGACGAAAATACTTCCACAAGAGAGAGAATGATGGCGAGAATGCTTGCTATCAATATGCAAGATTGATTCACGATTGAATTGATTCAAATGTACAAGATGAGGCTTGCTTATAAAAGGCAAGCATGCAACAACCAAATCTTATCTTGAGCAAAAAGATAGCTCGATATATAAATATTAGATCTATAATTTATATTTAAATATTGCCTAAGTAAACTATGAAATGTATTTAAATATTTAATTATACTAATACTTCTCTATAAGTGCAACTTCGGTAGAGATTATCATGCATTGTATATGTGTCTTGCATCTAGGCTATGTTGTGTATTATTTATAGATTATGAACTTTAATCTTTTTTAAATCATATAAAATTGTATAACATTTTTTAAACTCTCTATAAAAGATATCAGATATCGGATTCGAATGTAATCATATTTCTGAGACTCAATTTACTGCCTAGGGATTACCTCGATCTTGCTTTGGAATTGGTTACCTCCCCATCCTAGGAAGTAATGAGATAAGGTATCCTTCCCTTGCTTTTTGATCTTCGCCCGTGTGGTTAATTTTTTTTGACAAAATGAAATGCAATGCGTGTAAAGGAGTTTCTTCGCTTAGGAATAAGATATACTTAGTTGAACTGTAATAATTATTTTCATTTTGTATAGAATTATGACTAGAGTCTTGATGAAGCTGTTGTCTCTATATCTTTCATGTGTTGTCAATTTTTTGGATGCTGAAGATGTGTCACAATCCAATAGTATATGCTTAATCACAACAAACTTTGATGAAGTTTGACCAATTTAAGGTGGTTTGAATAGAGTTTTTATACTTTTTGAAGTTGTAATAGTAGATTCATTATTATTATTTACTTGAAGATAAATCTTCAAATTGTTCCTCACATCGAAATGTGAGTCTCTACAATCTAAAATCTTGTCTGCAAATATTATCATTTATTATGGTTAGGGTGGTCTGAAACATCTTATTTTTTCCAAATTATCACTGCATGGGTTTTCAATTTTTCAGCAAATAGATTTTTTTTTTGGAAAGATGAGCTTAGTAGTTTAGAAACTCACGGTTTCCATATATCTCTTTAATGTTTTTCAAATAGTATGATGACATTCAAGTTTTTATGTCAAGTTGCCTCATTTTGATTTTCTAAATTTTCATTGCCTCTAGGCCTATTTTTTCCAGATGATCCTCAATACCTGTGTAGTTATTTGATTTTGTTATGCATTTATTGCAATATATTTCTGTTACCAAATTATTGAGAATTAAATTACTCCATGCCTATAGTTCCCATTCTCCATGGTAGTTAAGTCACCGATTTACAAACATATGACTTTTAAAGCCAAATGAGGTGATCTGTGTTCACTGTTTCATATGGCTCCTTACTTTAGATTTCTGGAATATTTTTGCAGCACTGAATAATGACTCTCTAGTTTTTCTACGATATCTTGTTGGAGATGGTGTTTGTCTGCAAAATTTCTGCTACTATGCAGATAAGGCCTATCAATGTGCAGGGGCAATTATAAGGGTAGCACTGGAGCAATTTTCGGTCATTTGGTGGCTGGAATAAGGTTTTCTATATGATTTACATCTAGATATTGCAAAAATAAAAAAACAACTGCCTTGGGTGTATATCCGTTTGCCAAGCCATTTCATGTTTTTCCTCAGACTTAATAGAAATGCCTTTTTGATCTAACACTATGCAGTCTTCGCATATTTTTAATATAAAAATCGTAATTCGATCTAATCAAAACAAGTTTTTGTTGTGGAATAACTGTACCCTTTGCTGTTTTGATTTGACGTAGTGATTTGATAGTCTCCGGACGATGGATTATTTGAGTCTTTATATCCGTAATGAAGCCTCTGTCCGATGTGCTCCACAATGTCTTGAATTCAGATTTGATGGATTTGATTATTGTGAAGTTATCTATATGTTATGATTATGTGGTCAAAGTTCTTGTTGATTTTATTCCAGGTACCAGTGTTGGAGTGCTCCAAAATGTTATACGAATGCTATCTGACGCAGTTTGTAAATTCTTTTGATGAAGAGGTACGCCGATAATTTGACCAGGTAGGCCTATGATACGAGGTGACTTTCACGTGCCAGCTTTGTGTGGATCTTACATTCGATTTATGAAGTTTTTTATCCGCCGTCTGCGGACTATCTAATTCTACGACATTCATGAAAATGGTGTTGCCTGCAATGATTTCAGCCATTGTGCCGATAACCGTCTTTTAGTTTGATTTCCTTCGAGACTCCGATGACTTATGACTGTAGTTTGAGAAGCAGTGGGTACTGATATGTTGTTTTTATATATTGATTTTGAATATAATCTATGGCCTGATGTGATTATATAAACTTAACATTCTTTGTGCTGTATCATCCGTTTTGCAGAGCCATTTTTGCTATCTTAATTTCCTCATGCTGAAAAATTGATTTCCTGAAAAACTAGCACTATTTCTTGAAATATTTAATTGAACTATCGTATTAAATATTTTGAAAAATGTTTTTTTTCTAAAATAAGTAAGATGTACTGTTTTGTATGTTGTTCTAGGAAGTTTAATTTTGCCTCAAACATAACTTTTCTTAAAATATGTGAATTTTCCGTCATGATTCATCTGCGGAATCTCTATTCACCACGATGTGTTGAATTCTCGATTTTGATGGATTTAATTCTTGGCCTGAAGTTATTCAATTTTGTTATTCCTTTATTGTGGTACCTAATTCTATGTTAGACCAAATTCTGTTGGTAGACAAAATTGTTCGACAAGCTCGAGAATGATGGCGATACTTCTTGGTATTTGTTTGGAAATTGATTCCGATGAAGATCAAATGTCCATGATTTGGCTTTTTTATGTAGGCGTATGGAATATGAGGTCTTTCTTGAGCTATTTGATAGCTGATAGGTAAGGGTTGGATGTAAGCTAGGGGTTGGGGATTGAGGTTGAATAAGAGTCCTAAATAGTTACTTACAAGCTTTTACAACATTTTCACACCCCTGCAAGAATCAAATTGAATGTTGAGAGAATTTGGCCTTTAGGGAAGAATAAGGGTCAAGGGTGAGATAATGGCAAGGCACCAAGATTGGCTTGGTGAGAAGAAGAGTGTTGATAGTGGGGTTGGCCAGTAGGACAGGGGTGCTTATACCTGTGATAGGACCTAAAGGTCAGGGTGAAAGGGTCACCTAGGAGTTCTCAAGAACAAGGACTCAGAGCATGGGACAATGAGAGTTCCATCCAATCCTTCCATATTAGATTGGTATTAGAGCAAGTAAAAGATTTGGGAAGGAGTAATATATGTCAGAGGTTGAGTCAAGTGATACTACTGTCATGGTGAGATATGCACAATTGGCCAAGATGGTTGAAGAGTAGGAGGAAGATAATAGGCAATTGAGGGAAAGAATAACCCAACTTGAGCAAGCAGTGAGGAGTGCACAATTTGAAGGAAGGATACCAAAGGAAGAAGAGGTTGCAGAGGAAGACAAGACCCCTGAACCTAACCCTATTTTGAAGGAGGAGCCTTTCTTGAAGGCATTGAAAGCTTTGAGTGGGAAAGCACTTGAAGGCATACCACTTTTTAGTGGAAAGATGGAGGCTGATCTAGTTATGGATTGGATAGAAGGTATGGAAAACCATTTTGAATGTGATGGAGTCACTGAAGCAAAGAAGGTGAAGGTTGCTAAATCAAGATTAAGAGGATCTACCTTGACATGGTGGAAGTTCATTCAGACAGAGAGGGAAAAAGGAAAGCAGCGTATTTCAACTTGGAAAGGAATGGTTGCCAAAGTAAAGGAAGCATACATGCTAGATGACTATGAGATTCAGTTACACAAGAAGAGGAAAAGTCTAAGGCAAAGATACCAAGATGTAAACACTTACACTGAGGAGTTTCAAAATTTTTTCATGAGGTCTAATGTGACAGAGGATGAGAGTCTCAAGGTGGCTAGGTACCTTAATGGGTTGAAGTGGAATATCCAAGAGGAGATGGCTCTTTTAAGTCCCAAGACAGTACACCAATGCTATTAGTTGGCCATAAAGATTGAGGCAAGGAACAAGAGGAAGCAAGATTATACTTCTAAGGGTAGAGGTAAAGGCAGAGATCAAAGAGATCAAAGAGGACAGCATGGTGGCTACCAAGGTAGAGGAAATGATCAAAGAAACCAAAGTGAGTCTAAACTCACAGAGCATGGAGGTGAATCATCTTCTAGAGGAGGATATAACAGAGGTAGAGGACCTCAAGGAGGTTCAAATAGAGGAAGAGGAGTAGGTAGGAGCAATTCTTATTTTGCAAATATGAAGTGTTACCATTGTAATCAGATAGGTCATCCTGCTTATAGGTGCCCGGAGAAAGCATCTTCATCAAGCAATGAAAAGAGAGTGGCTTATGCACAAGAGGACACCATGAGTCCTAAGGCATTTGAGGTTTGTCATATTGAATCTGAGGTAGGAGAGAATCTGATGTTCAATAGGGTTTTGATCAGACAACCAGTTAAAGAGGAACCAAAATAGAGGAGAGCTCTATTTAGAGTAAGGTGCAAGATACTTGGAAAAGTGTGCAAGGTCATAGTAGATTCAGGTTCAATAGACAATATCATATCAGAGGAGGTAGTAATGAAATTGAAATTAGAGAAGTCACCTCATACTAACCCTTACAAGGTCACTTGGCTAAACAAAGGGTAGAGTGTTTTAGTAAATGAGCAAGTAATGATGGAGTTTTCTATTGGAGGATATAAAGACAAGTTAATTTGTGATATGTTACCCATGGATACATTCTATCTACTATTGGGAAGACCATGGCAGTATGATAGGAGTGTCATGTATGATGGAAAAGAGAACACATTTCATTTAAGAAGGATGGGAAGACTTTCAAGCTACAGTCACTGTCAGAAGAAGATGAAGGACCGTCAAAGACACCAAACATCATGTTGAGCAGTGGTAAAGAGTTCCTTAAGAACCTACATCAAGGGAATGAAGGATATGTGGTGATGATACAACCTAAAGAAGAGGACAAGGCTGAAAAGACAGTCTTACCAGAAGCAGTCCAAAAGTTACTTGATAAGTACAAGAGTATAGTTAGTGATGGTACACCTGCAACTCTACCACCAAAGAGAGCCATAAGTCATCAAATTGACTTCATTCCTAGAGCCTCATTACCTAAAAAATCAGCATATAAACTCACACTAGATCAGAATTTGGAGGTAGCTAGGCAAGTGCAAGAATTATTGGATCAAGGATTGATTCAAAAGAGCATCAGCCCATGTGCAATACCAGTGGTTTTAGCAACCAAGAAGGGAGGTAAGTGGAGGTTATGTACTGATTCTAGAGCAATAAATAGGATCACCATTAGGTATAGGTTTCCTATTCCTAGAATTGAAGACTTGATGGATTGTCTTGGAGGCGCACAGTTCTTCACAAAGTTGGATCTTAAGAGTGGATACCATCAGATTGGAATTAAGGATGGTGATGAGTGGAAGACAACTTTTAAGACAAATGATGGGTTATATGAGTGGAGAGTGATGCCATTTGGTCTCTCCAATGCCCCTAGCACATTCATGAGGCCCATGAATGAAGTGCTTAAGGAATTTACAGGGATATTTGTGGTAGTGTACCTTGATGACATCCTCATATACAACAAGACAGCAGAAGAGCATTTGAAACATGTGGAGCAAGTTCTTAGAAGGTTGCAAGAAGAGAAGTTGGCAATCAATCTAGAGAAGTGTGAATTCTTTAAGCAAGAGCTAGTCTATTTGGGTTTTGTAGTGTCCAAAGGATCCTTGAAGATGGATCCAAGCAAGGTGGAAGCCATCCTAAACTGGCCTACACCAATCATAGGGACTGAGGTAAGAATTTTTCATGGATTGGCTCAATTTTATAGGAAATTCATAAGAAACTTTAGTGGTATATGTGCACCAGTCTTAGATACAATCAAGGGTGGTTTAAAAACTAAGTTTGTGTGGACTCAAGAAGCTGATCTAGGGTTTGAGAAATTGAAACAAGAGGTGGCAACTCAACCAATTCTCTTATTACCTAGCTTTGACAGGTTGTTCATTGTTGAATGTGATGCAAGTGGAGTGGCAGTAGGAGGAGTGCTAAGTCAATAGGGTAGGCCTATAGCCTTCTTTAGTGAGAAGCTCAATGAAGCAAAGAAGAAATATTCAACCTATGACTTGGAACTTTATGCTTTGGTTCAGTCACTTAGAAAATGGAGGCATTACCTTCTACCCAAGGAATTTGTAGTCTTTACTAACAATCAGGCACTTAGCTTTATCAACACTCAAGAGAAGTTAAGTAATAGGCATTTGAAATGGATGGAATACATTCAAGCTTTTACCTTCACCATCAAGCATAAGAAGGGATAGCTAAACAAAGTGGCAGATGCATTGAGTAGGAGATTGTTGGCAGTCCAAGAGATACAGATCAAAAGCATTTGCATAGAGAGTTTCAAGGATCTATATGGAGATGATGAAGACTTTTCAGAGGTCTATAAGGTATGTTCTAACTTTGAGAACCATTTTCATAGCCAATACTCTGAGTATACTTTACAAAGTGGGTTATTGTTTAAGGGAAATCAGTTATGTGTTCCAAGAGGTTCAATGAGGGAAAATCTAATTCAGGAAAAGCATAATGGCAGTCTTAGTGGGAATTTTGGCATAAATAAGACTTAGAGCTAGTGCAAAGATTCTATTATTGGCCTAAGTTGGCAAGAGATGTTAGAAGGTATGTGGAACAATGTGTTGTGTGTATGAAATCTAAGGAAGGAGCTAGTAATGCTGGTTTATACCAACCCCTACCCATTCCTAACAGACCATGGGAGTGTGTGAGCATGGGTTTTGTGGTAGGCCTTCCTAAGACCAAGACTGGTTTTGACAGTGTTTATGTAGTGGTAGATAGATTTAGCAAGATGCGTCATTTCATTCCCTGCAAGATTACTCATGATGCTAGGTACATAGCTCATCTTTTCTTCAAGGAGGTTGTGAGGATCCATGGACTACCTTTGAGCATTGTTCTGATAGAGATGTGAAGTTCATGAGTCACTTTTGGAAGACTCTATGGAGTAGATTGGGTATAAATCTGTCATTTGGATCAGCTTACCATCCTCAGACCGATGGTCAAATAGAGGTGGTTAACAGGGTGCTTGGTAATATTTTAAGGTGCTTAACTAAATAATATGGAGAAACATGGCATATGGTTATTTCCCAAGCTGAGTATGCCTATAATGACAATGTAAACTGGACCACAGGGAAGAGTCCATTTGAAGTTGTGTATGGGATGCACCCAAGAGGAATTTGTGAGCTTAGAGATCTTGGAGCTATGGAACATAGGATTGGCCATGCATAAGACTTTAGTCAGACCATGAAGGAGATTTAGGAGCAGGTCAAGAAGACAGTCACAGAGGCTACACAAAAACTGAAAGAGAAGGCAGATATGTCAAGGAAAGATGTGCAATTTCAAGTAGGGGACTATGTTATGGTCCACCTTAACAAATCAAGGTTGTAGAAGGGAATGTCAACCAAGTTTCAAATGAAGAGAGTGGGTCCATGCAAGATATTGGCCAAGTATGGAAAGAATGCATACAAGGTGGAGTTACCTACCGATCTAGGAATCTCACCAGTTTTCAACATTTTTGATTTGATCAAGTATAAGGGAACAGTCAGTGATGAGGTTCAGAACAGTCAGGAGATCTTCAAGGACATCAGTAATGTACCCCTACCTAATCAAGAGAAGCCTTAGGCAGAGAAGATCTTGGAGTCTAGAGTACAAAAGTCTACAAGGCACGAGGTATACATGGAGCACCTTGTCAAGTGGAAGAACAAGCATGAATTAGAAGCTACATGGGTACTAGAAGATTAGTTCAAGAAGTTTGGCATTGACTTGGCATTGGTCTCTCCTTCCATTCCTTAGTGTTTGGGCTGAGAGGGGGAGAATGGTGCAAGAGCACCTAAGGAACAACAAGTAGTTTCTTAGGTAAAGAAGAAACCCAGAGGGTTAAATTTTTGTTTTTTTTTATAAGGTCATGTTGACCATTGTGTAGAGGGATTTGAGATGTTTTTTATCTTTAGGAAAGAAGTTGACATGAGTTAAATAGGTTTTGAACTTCATCTTGTTAAGTTGCCAAAAGTTGGCAAAGTTTGGAAAACACAGTGGGTATTATAACTTTTGCCATTAGGTCAACAAGAGGTTTGACCAAAGGAACTCAATTATTTTTGGAGCCTATATAAGGGATGATTCAAACCTGGAGCAGGGTTAGAAGCATTAATGTTTTAGTGAAATCTTGTGAAATTGAAGAAAATAGTGTTATGTGTAGAAATTCCTGATTTTTGCATCTTGCTTGAGTTTTAATGGATTAGATTTGTTCCTGTTTTTCTTTAGAATGTAGTTTAGTTGTCATTCAAGCATTTTTTATTCATTAAATAGCTTCTTGTACAATTTTTAAGCATCTTTTTGTAAATAGTTCCTTGTGGCCCTGTTGCTGGTCTGAACCAGATTATTTTTAGAAAATGGGGTGCTAGAGCACTTTTCCACTGTACAAACCATACAACCTTTTGGAAATAGTTCCTAGACACCATTCTTGTACATATTTTAGTTGGTAGGTTTTGTTTGAGTGCAGGAGATGCTGGAAAGGTCTTGCCCTAGGCGAGCTAGGTAGGGTCCGACTAGGAAAGACCAGGAGTAAAAGTCGCATAACTTGCAGGGGTGCTCAGATTTTGAAGAAATTCCTTTTGTAGAATTTAGTTGGTGGTTTTGGCAAGGCCTGGTGATTAGGAGGAGGCTCCACTAATCTATTTTTGGTGAGGAAAATTTGACAGTCTGAAATCAGCTAGGAAAAGCTTACAAACCCTAGATTTTGGGCCAATTTTGTGAATGGGTAGTGTATGGCCTGTACAGGCTCAAAACCTGAAGAATCTTTAAGGTGTTGGTATGGGAAACACAAACCCCAAATGAAGAACCCTAGTTTTTTGGAGGGTTTAGGGGAAAATTGCATTTTTCTCTGTTAAGAGGCCTAATTGGGGCTCTAGGCTTGTAGCCTTTTCTAACCCTAGGAAATGGTTTGGTGGAAGTGATGGGGAGTTGGGGTCTTGAGGTTAAATAATAACCCTAAACAGGTTACTTACAAGCTTTTACAACATTTTCACACCCTTGCAAGAATCAAATTGAATGTTGAGAGAATTTGGCCTTTAGGGAATAATAAGGGTCAAGGGTGAGATAATGGCAAGGCACCAAGATTGGCTTGGTGAGAAGAAGAGTGTTGATAGTGGGGTTGGCCAGTAGGACCAGGGGTGCTTATACTTGTGATAGGACCTAAAGGTCAGGGTGAAAGGGTCACCTAGGAGTTCTCAAGAACAAGGACTTAGAGCATGGGACAATGAGAGTTCCATCCAACCCTTCCCTATCAATAGCCTTCCCTTACATTCATATTTATGGAATATTTTTGGTCAACAATTAATAAAGACTATCTATTTATACAACATTCATGGTAGACATGGTGTTTGATTGCATGCAAATTTTAGCCACTGTGCAGATAAATAGTATTTCAGTGTGCAAGTCAAAATTATTTTAGAGTAGCACTCCAACGATGACTTAAGATCTCATAATTTGAGACAGTAGGTAATAATTTGTTGTTTTTATATATTGATTTTAAATCTAGATCTATTGAAATGAATATAATTATATAAACTTAGAATGCCTCTGTGCTATAACATCCATTTGGAAAAGCTATTTTTTCTATCTTAATTTCCTCAAGCCTAGCTAGAATATACAATACCTCATCTAACACTACCTACAACTCTTGAATTATTGTTACCCAAACCTCAATCATAATTAAAACAAATCAAAACAATGTTTTTATTTAATAAAATAAATGTAAAATATAATGTTTTGTAGTCGGAGGTATTTTCCACAACGTGTCAAATTATGATATTCCTATCAAGATTCAATCATGTAGTTTTGAGTCAAACTCATTAACCCATGTTTCATGAGTAGTTGTTCACAAGAACCCATCTCTCATGATAATGAATGGTCCACTTAGCACTCATTGCATCTAGGTGATGCTCATAGAGGTGAAGCACTGGGCCTTCCTGGGAGGTCACCCATCCCATTACTACTCCATCTCAAGCACACTTAAACACAAAGTTTTCTCCAAGGTTAAACCCACTTATCTTGCAACCCCATTTGCAAAACCTTCAGCAAGTGTTGTGCCTTATGAACCATTCATTATAGAGCCCCTTTAGCTGTGGAAAATACCTCCTACTTATCAATTGATGAGCTAGAGGGGCTCTATAATGAATGGTTCACAAGGCACAACACTTGTTGAAGGTTTTGCAAATGGGGTTGCAAGATAAGTGGGTTTAACCTTGGAGAAAAAATTGTGGTTAAGCGCGCATGAGCTGGAGTAGTACTGGGATGGGTGACCTCCCGGGAAGGCTCAGTGCTTCACCTCTGTGAGCATCACCTAGATGCAATGAGTGCTAAGTGGACCATTCATTATCGTGAGATATGGGTTCTTGTGAACAACTACTCATGAAACATGGGTCAATGAGTTTGACTCGAAACTACACGATTGAATCCTGATAGCAATATCATAATAATGTTTTGTATCTGAAACATAGTGAAGTTTAATTCAGTGCATCAAAACATAATTCTGGTAATTCTTTAAATTATATGTAATTGGATTCCCTAATGATTAAACATGCATGTCAGGAATAAATGCACCGTTGATGTCTTGAATTCTATATTTTGATGGATTTAATTATTGGCATAAAGTTATTCAATTTTGTTATACATTTATTGCAGGTACAAAATTCTAGTATTAGACCAAATTTATTGTAGGTAAATAGAAGTGTTAGATCAATGCCTCCAAAATGTAATACCAATACTCTCATGGCAATTGTTTGGAAATTCCACTTTGATAAAGACCAACCACCCATAATTTGACCAATTTTAAGTAGGCCTGTGGAATACGAGATGGCTTTCACACATGCCTTGTTTCATAGCCTTCCCTTACATTCAAATTTATAGAATATTTTTGGGACCAAAAATCAATAAAGACTATCTATTTATACAACATTCATGATAGACATGGTGTTTTATTGCATATGAATTTCAGCCACTATGTAGATAAACAATATTTTAGTGTACAGGTCAATAGTATTTCATAGTAGCACTCTAACGATGACTTATGATCCCATAATTTCAGATAGAGTGGGTAATAATTTTCTATTTTTATATATTGATTTTAAATCTAGATCAATTGAAATGAATGTGATTATATTAACTTAGAATTCCTCAGTGCTATAACATCCACTTGGAAAAGCATTTTTTGCTATCTTAATTTCCTCAAGCTCAGCTAGAATATACAATTCTAGATCTAAGACTACCACCAACTCTTGAAATATTGCTAACCAGAACTCAATCATAATTAAAACAAATCAAAACAATGTTTTTATTTCATAAAATAAATGTAAAATATAATGTTTTGTAGCTAGAACATAGTGAAGTTTAATTCATTGCATCCAAACATAATTCTAAGAATTCTTTAAAATATATGTAATTGGATTTCCTAATGATTAAACATGCATGTCAGAATAAATACACCATTGATGTCTTGAATTAGAGATTTTGATGTATTTAATTATTGGCCTGAAGTTATTCAATTCTATTATTCATTTATTGCTGGTACAAAATTCTAGTATTAGACCAAATTTATTGCATGTAAATAAAAGTGTTAGATCAATGCCTCCAAAATGCAATACCAATACTCTCATGGCAATTGTTTGAAAATTCCACTCTGATGAAGACCAAACACCCATAATTTTACCATTTTAATGCAGGCTTATGGAATACAAGGTGACTTTCACGTGCACCCTGTTCCATTCTACCTTCCCTTACATTCATATTTATGGTATATTTTTAGTCAACAATCAATAAAGACTATCTATTTATACACCATTCATGATAGACATGGTGTTTGACTACATATGAATTTTTGTCGTTGTGCAGATAAATATTATTGTAGTGTGTAGGTCAAAAGTATTTAAGAGTAGCATTCCAACAATGACTTAAAACCAGGATATACAATTCCTAATCTAACACTGCCACCAACTCTTGAAATATTGTTAACCAAAATTCAATCATAATTAAAACAAATTGAAAAAATGTTTTTATTTCATAAACTAAATTTAAAATATAATGTTTTGTATCTGGAACATAATGAAGTTTGATTTAGTGCATTGAAACAAAATTATAGAAATTCTTTAAATTATATGTAATTGGATTCCCTAATGATTAAACATGCATGTCAAAATAAATGCACCGTTGATGTCTTGAATTCTAGATTTTGATGGATTTAATGTTGGCATAAAGTTATTCAATCTTAAGAATTTTTGCTTCTGGCTTTGATTGTGTTTTTTTTTTGTCATCAACATTTCAGATCACACTCTTGTTATGCATTTATTGCAGGTACATTATTCTAGTATTAAACCAAATTTATTGTAGGTAAATAGAAGTGTTAGATCAATGCCTCCAAAATGTAATACCAATACTCTCATGACAGTGGATTGGAAATTCCACTCCAATAAAGACCAAACACCCTTAATTCGACCATTTTTAAGCATGCTTGTGGAATATAAGCCAACTGGCTTTCATGTGTTCCCTGTTTCATAGCCTTCCCTTACATTCAGATTTATGGAATATTTTTGGGACCAGTAATTAATAAAGAATCTCTATTTATACAACATTCATGATAGACATGGTGTTTGACTACATATGAATTTCAGCCACTGTGTAGATAAATAGTATTTCAGTGTGCAGGTCAACAATATTTTAGAGTAGCACTCCTACGATGACTTAAGATCTCATAATTTGACATAGAGTGGGTAATAATTTTCTATTTTTATATAGTGATTTTAAATCTAGATTTATTGAAATTAATATAATTATATAAACTTAGAATGCCTCTGTGCTGTAACATCCACTTGGCAAAGAAGTTTTTGCTATCTTAATTTCCTCATGCTTGGCCAAAATATACAATTCTAGATCTAACACTACCACCAACTCTTGAAATGTTGCTAACCAAAACTCAATCATAATTAAAACAAATCAAAACATTGTTTTTATTTCATAAAATAAATATAAAATATAATGTTTTGTATCTAGAACATAGTGAAGTTTAATTTAGTGCACCCAAACGTAATTCTGGGAATTCTTTAAAATATATGTAATGGGATTCCCTAATGATTAAACATGCATGTCAGAATGAATACACCGTTAATGTATTGAATTATAAATTTTGATAGATTTAATTATTGGCATGAAGTTATTCAATTATGTTATTAATTTATTACTAGTACAAAATTCTACTATTAGATAAAATTTATTGCAGGTAAACAAAAGTGTTAGATCAGTAACTCCAAAATGCAATACCAATACTCTCATGGTAGTTGTTTGGAAATTCCACTCTGATGACGACCAAACACCCATAATTTGACCATTTTTACATAGGCCTATGAAATACAAGGTGGCTTTCATGTGCGCCCTATTTCATAGCCTTCCCTTCCATTCATATTTATGGAATATTTTTGGTCTGTAATTAATAAAGACTATCTATTTATACAACATTCATGATAGACATGATGTTTGAATGCATATGAATTTTAGCCACTTTGCAAATAAATAGTATTTTAGTGTGTAGGTCAAAAGTATTTTAGTGTAATACTCCAACGATGACTTAAGATCTCATAATTTGAGACAATGGGTAATAATTTGTTATTTTTATTTATTGATTTTAAATCAAGATCTATTGAAATGAATATAATTATATAAACTTAGAATGCCTCTGTATTGTAACATCCATTTGGCAAAGCCATTTTTTCTATCTTAATTTCCTTAGGCTTAGCCAACATATACAATTCCTGATCTAATACTACCACCAACTTCTGAAATATTGTTAACCAGAACTCAATCAAAATTAAAAAAATCAAAACATTGTTTTTATTTCATAAAATAAATGTAAAATATAATGTTTTGTATCTAGAACATAGTGAAGTTTAATTCAACACGCATATTTTTTTTTTTTGGTAATTCTTTAAATTATATGTAATTGATTCCCTAATGATTAAAAATCCATGTCAGAACAAATGCGCCATTGATGTCTTGAATTCTAGATTTTGATGGATTTAATTATTGGCATGAAGTTATTCGATTTTGTTATGCATTTATTGTAGGTACAAAATTCTAGTATTAGACCAAATTCATTGCAGGTAAATAGAAGTGTTAGATCAATTCCTCCAAAATGTAATACCAATACTCTCATGGCAGTTGTTTAGAAATTACACTCTGATAAATACCAAAAACCCTTAATTTGGGCATTTTTAGGCAGGTCGTGGAATACAAGGTGGCTTTCACGCATGCCCTATTTCATAGTCTTCCCTTACATTTAGATTTACGGAATATTTTTGGGACTAGCAATCAATAAAGACTATCTGTATATGCAACATTCATGATAAACATGGTGTTTGATTGCATATGAATTTCAACCACTGTGAAGATAAAAAGTATTTTAGTGTGTAGGTCAATAGTATTTCAGAGTTGCACTCCAACGATGACTTATGATCTCATAATTTGAGATAGAGTGGGTAATAATTTTCTATTTTTATATATTGATTTAAAATCTAGATCTATTGAAATGAATATAATTATATAAACTTAGAATGCCTTTGTGTTGTAACATCCGCTTGGCAAAGCAGTTTTTTCTATCTTAATTTCCTCAAGCTTGGCTAGAATATATAATTCTAGATCTAACACTACCACCAACTCTTGAAATATTGCTAACCAGAACTCAATCATAATTAAAACAAATCAAAACAATGTTTTTATTTCATAAAATAAATGTAAAATATAATGTTTTGTATCTGGAACATAGTGAAGTTTAATTCAGTGCATCTAAGCATAATTCTGGGAATTCTTTAAAATATATGTAATTGGATTCCATAATGATTAAACATGCATGCCAGAATAAATACACCGTTGATGTCTTGAATTATAGATTTTGATGGATTTAATTATTGGCATGAAATTATTCAATTTTGTTATTCATTTATTGCTAGTACAAAATTCTAGTATTAGACCAAATTTATTATAGGTAAACAAAAGTGTTAGATCAATGCCTCCAAAACAAAATACTAAACTCTCATGGCAGTTGTTTGGAAATTCCACTCGGATGAATACCAAACACCCATAATTTGACCATTTTTATGTAGGCCTTTGGAATATGAGATGGCTTTCACGTGCGCCTTGTTTCATAGCCTTCCCTTACATTCATATTTATTGAATATTTTTGGTCAGCAATCGATAAAGACTATCTATTTATACAACATTCATGATAGAATTGGTGTTTGACTACATATGAATTTTAGCCACTATGCAGATAAATAGTATTTTAGTGTGTAGGTCAAAAGTATTTCAGAGTAGCACTCCAATGATGACTTAAGATCTCATAATTTGAGATAGTGGGTAATAATTTGTTGTTTTTATATATTGATTTTAAATCTAGATCTATTGAAATAAATATAATTATATAAACTTAGAATGCCTCTATGTTGTAACATCCATTTGGAAAATCCATTTTTGCTATCTTAATTTCCTCAAGCTTAGACGAAATATACAATTCCTGATCTAACACTACCACCAACTCCTAAAATATTGTTAACCAAAACTCAATCATAATTAAAAAAATTAAAACAATGTTTTTATTTCATAAAATAAATGTAAAATATAATGTTTTGTATCTGAAACATAGTGAAGTTTAATTCAGCGCATTGAAACAAAATTTTGGTAATTCTTTAAATTATATGTAATTGGATTCCCTAATGATTAAACATGCATGTCAGAATAAATGCACCGTTGATGTCTTGAATTCTAGATTTTGATGGATTTAATTATTGGCATGAAGTTATTCGATTCTATTATCCATTTATTGCAGGTACAAAATTCTAGTATTAGACCAAATTTATTGAAGGTAAATAGAAGTTTTAGATCAATTCCTACAAAACATAATACCAATCTCATGGAAGTTGTTTGGAAATTCCACTTCGACCTTAATTTGACCATTTTTAAGTAGGTCTGTGGAATACGAGGTGGCTTTCATGCGTGCCTTGTTTCATAGCCTTCCCTTACATTCAAATTTATGGAATATTTTTGGGACCAACAATCAATAAAGACTATCTATTTATACAAAATTCATGATAGACATGGTGTTTGATTGCATATGAATTTCAGCCACTGTGCAGATAAACAGTATTTCAGTGTGTAGGTCAACAGTATTTCAGAGTATCACTCCAATAGTTACTTAAGATCTCATAATTTGAGATAGAGTGGGTAATAATTTGCTATTTTTATATATTAATTTTAAAATATCTATTGAAATTAATATAATTATATAAACTTATCATGCCTCTGTGTTGTAACATCCACTTGGAAAAGCAGTTTTTCTATCTTAATTTCTGCAGGCTCACACAAAATATACAATTCCAGATCTAACACTACCACCAACTCTTAAAATATTTCTAACCAGAACTCAATCATTAATTAAAAGAAATCAAAACAATTTTTTTATTTCATAAAATAAATGTAAAATATAATGTTTTGTATCTATAACATAGTGAAGTTTAATTTAGTGCACCCAAACATAATTCTGGGAATTCTTTAAAATATATGTAATTGGATTCCCTAATGATTAAACATGTATGTCAGAATAAATACACTACTGATGTCTTGAATTTTAGATTTTGATGGATTTAATTATTGGCATGAAGTTATTCAATTTTGTTATTCATTTATTACTGGTACAAAATTCTAGTATTAGACCAAATTTATTGTAGGTAAACAAAAGTGTTAGATCAATGCCTCCAAAATGAAATACAAATAATCTCATGGTAGCTATTTGGAAATTCCACTCTGATGAAGACCAAACACCCATAATTTGACCATTTTTATGCAAGTCTATAGAATACGAGGTGGTTTTCACACATGCCCTATTTCATAGCCTTCCCTTACATTCATATTTATGGAATATTTTTGGTCAGTAATCAATAAAGACTATCTATTTATATAACATTCATGATAGACATGGTGTTTGAGTGCATATGAATTTTAGCCACTATGCAGATAAATAGTATTCCAGTGTGTAGGTCAAAAGTATTTCAAAGTAGCATTCCAATGATGACTTAAGATCTCATAATTTGAGATAGTGGGTAATAATTTGTTGTTAAATTATATATTGATTTTAAATCTATATGTATTGAAATGAATATAATTATATAAAATTAGAATGCCTCTATGTTGTAACATCCATTTGGAAAATCCATTTTTGCTATCTTAACTTCATCAAGCTTAGCCAAAATATACAATTCTTGATCTAACACTACCACCAACTCTTGAAATATTGTTAACCAAAACTCAATCATAATTAAAACAAATCAAAACAATGTTTTTATTTCATATAATAAATATAAAATATAATGTTTTGTATCTGGAACATAGTGAAGTTTAATTCAATGCATCGAAACAAAATTCTGGTAATTCTTTAAATTATATGTAATTGGATTCCCTAATGATTAAACATGCATGTCAGAATAAATGCACCGTTGATGTCTTGAATTCTAGATTTTGATGGATTTAATTATTGAGATGAAGTTATTCGATTCTGTTATGCATTTATCATAGGTACAAAATTATAGTATTAGACCAAATTTATTGCAAGTAAATAAATTTTTTAGATCAATTCCTCCAAAATATAATACCAATACTCTCATGGCAACTATTTGGAAATTCCACTCTGATGAAGATCAAACACCCATAATTTTACCATTTTTAAGTAGGCTTGTGGAATATAAGGTGGCTTTCATGCGTGCCCTATGGAATACAAGGTGGGAATTCATGCTTTTTAGGGTTTAGTCCAAATGTCAAGATTAAAGCAGAAATTGATAGCTAAATGAGGGTGTTGTGAAGCATCTGAAATGTTCAAGTATTGAGCAATCTGGTGAAGAAGGGGAAGTGGCTTCCTCAACTTAATGTTACAATTTCCAAATGTAATTATGAGGATGTTATTTTAAAACATGCTGGGACAATTTTTTTTATATCATTTTGCTTTTAAATCAATGAATTGGTGAAATTGTACTCGATAATAACAAATTTTCCCATGAAGAAGACACTTGGTATCTTGCTAGGTTTCTTCTTTTTCCCCTTGTGTCTATTTTGTGCTCTCCAAAATAGTCGTGGAGGTTTTATATAAGATTTAATCATTTCACATGATGCTTCTAAACTTTTAAAACAAATTGAATGGGATTTTGACCTTTCACACCTCTTTCTAGATTAATTATTACTTAAATCCGATATTGTGCTCTTAAATCTTATATCTATTTTTAATTAAAACCATTTTTTTCATCTATCATTATGGTTGTAAAGTTTTCTGGTTTTCTAATATAATATTATTGGTATTGAAATTTGCATAAAGTTGTTATAGTGAGATTTGTTATTTATACATCAAGTTGTCTCATTGTATGGTTAGATAGATAAGGAGGAGTTTAATATTATTGTCTTATTTCATTGGTATGACATTGAAACACATGCAAACTTGATTGGGAGCTCGTTCGAGATTATATTAATTTTTTAATTATTTGCAAAAACATGTCTTTGGACACTGAAAATTCACTCCAGATTGGAAGTCCAAGCAAAATCCAAGCCAAAGGCTTGGAAATATCTAAAGCAAATAATTTAATGCGAGTTCAATATAATGTACTCACGTTATGTTTTATTTTGAACATTCATCTCCCTCATGTTTTCTCTCTCTCTCTCTCTCACTTTATCGATATAATGTGTTCACATTATGTTTTTCTTTGAATATCCATCTCCCTTACGTTCTCTCTCTCCTCTATTGATCCTTCCCTCTGCATCCCTCTATTCTTTCTCTCCCTACTTTAGGTCTCTCCCTGTTTGCATCCTTGCCACTCTTTGTTCTCTGTCATCTCTTATTTCTCTCTTCTTCCTCGATAGGTTGTTACCTCTTACTTTTTCAAAGAGTATAGATTTTAGGATTGAGGGTATAAGGTTTAAGGTTGAAGGTATAGATTTTAGGGTTGAGGGTTTAAGATAAAGGATTTAGGGCCTAGGGTTGAGGGATAGTGTTTAGGCTTTAGGGTATAGGGTTTAGTGTAGAGTGTTTAGGGTATTGGATATAGGGTTGAGGGTATAGGGTTTACAATGGAGGGTATAAGGTATAGGGTTGAAAATGTAAGGTTTATGGTTGAGGTTATGTGTTTACAAATGAGGGTTTAGGGTGTAGGGTTGAGGGTACATAGGGTTAATGGTATTAGGTATAGGGTTTATGGGTTAGGGTATAAGGCATAGGGTAGAGGGAATAGGGTTTAGGGTTTAGGGTCAAGGGTATGGAGTTTATGGTTGAGGTTTTAGTGTATAGGCTTTAGGGCTTAGGGGTGAGGGATGATGTTAGGGTTGAGTGTATAGGGTATAGATTTTAGGGTTTAGGGTTGAGGGTATTGGGTATAAGGTTGACACTATAGGGTTTGCAATGGAGGGTATAAAGTTGAGGGTGTATATAGAGATATATATGTGCATTATATGATAAATGATTTTATCTTATATATAATAATAAAGGGATTATCAATCATTTGATTCTTTGGTTGATAGATATCAAAAAGTAGGATTAATGTTGAATACAATAGAGGGTAATCTTTTGTCTAGTGTTTACAAGAGTTTGGAACCTATTTATCAGGGTTATTAATTGGGAGCCAACCCAATTAGTTTTCAACTTTATTTTTTCTTCCTTTAGATATGATGAATGTTGAGATGAAAATATATTGAGGTAACTAGATTAAAAATCTATAAAAATCTTGAAAAATTCTTGTAGTGGGACTCATATGTCACTCCTAGCATATCAGTTCCATTCTACTTTTTCGAAGGATGAGGGTTTGGATCTGCTCTTCGATCTCTGCTCTTTCTCCTTGACCTGATTTTTGGATATGAAACTGTTGATTTCAGACCTATAGGTGACCTTTTGTGAAGATGGAAACCTTGCAAATAAGGGGACAACTCCAACAACTTTCTCCAAGCTTGTAACTTAATCTCCAAGGGATCTTCAAGTTGTAAGACACCTAGATCTACAATCACATATAAAAGAGAAGAAAGATTTGTTATTTGTTAGAGGATAGGGGTTTTCCTTGTTGAATTTGTGAAAGCCAACCTCATAGACCCCAAAGATCACTTGCATGCAAATAACCTGTCATAGAAAGAAGACATTCAAGACAAAAGGCAAAGGGTGCTCTGAAAGCTAAAAATGTATTAATCAAAGACATAGATAAAATACAATGATCAATCCTTATAAAAGGAGATTGTGCAACCCTAAAGAAACCCTAATACGTAGAAATTTAATTATTAATATAATTATTAAATGTCACAATATTCAAACTAAAGTGAAATCTTAAGAGAGGAATAAAGGTAACTTAATTTTAACATAATTAAGTTAAAACCTTTACTCTAACACCCCCCCTTAAGATGAGCAAGAGTGCAACTACAAACATGTGCAAGAAAGAAAAGGTAACTACAATGCATGAAAGCAAATAAGGGTCTCGACAACTAGGTCTGATCAGGTACCCGAATACAACCAAATCTTTGTAAAGTGGAGAAAGGGAGAAAAGCTTGTGGGAACAAAACTCCCCCCTAAAAGAGAGAAAAGAAAAGAATGAATTGCACTAATGAAAGAATGATAGGAGGTGGATTACATGATACCCCCCATAGACAACTTCTATCATATAAGTACATATTCAATGGTCTCCATAGGAGAGATAAAAAGAGACAAGAAGGCCCCCCCACAATGAAGACACTCTTGTCGCAATGGTAGATGCTTGATGTAGAATCCAAAAGTGAGATCCTAAAGTGTAAAATGATATTCCTCCCCTTGGGAAGAAATGGATCCAAAGGACGACATCGAAGAAACCCTGTGAAGAGTGAAGAACCAATTTGTCTCAAGATGGGTGCCATGATAGGATGTTGAAGAATCTCTCTGTCTGAACTAAAACAAATGATGCCAAATCCAAATTGATGTGGAGAATCTTGAAATGAAACCTCTAAATGCATGGATAATGGTGGGCGTACAGTGATAACCTGACTGTCAAGGTAGAGGAGATGAATTTCCTCAAAATAATCCTCAAGATCTGTAGTGTGACTCAACAAACAAGAATGTGTCTGCAAGATAAGAATCCCATGATGTAGCAGATAATGAATGACCAAGATGGTCATGATGTTGAACTAAATCCATAGGGGCCAATGTGGCGATACTGATGTCATTAGGAACAACGTATGATACATGTGTAATCTCAGTTTGAAGAGTAGGAACTGTGAGACAAACCTCTGATCCATCAAAAAATGTAAGGGTGTCTAAATACTCAAGCTCCTCGAAAGTATCATGATCAAAGGGTGTATTATCTCTCCAATCAATGGGTAAGAGACAATCTGAAGTAGGATCCTATGGGAATGGAGAGAGATTGGGGTCTACATAGATCTCCCAAAGACGTTTCCATGTGTACAATCAATGTCTGATATAGCCCACATAGTGTCATCATCAACACTAGATAATATAAGTCCTACTATGTTATCTCTAATGATATCCCAAGCTATTTTTCCCTCTGAAGTGGTTGGTTTAGGTATGAGATCGTACAAATAAGGAAAAATATTAAGCCACCTACAATGTGTACGTATGCCCTTTTCCCATGACTCATAATTACCCCATTCCAAAATTAAAACTGAAGGGTGAGTAGAAACACCCATGGTGACTCTTCAAATCAAAAAATCTGAGAAAACCAACCTTATAGCATGTAGATCAAATGAAATAGATCCTAATGACACAAACATGAGGTTCCCAAGTGCCAAAACGTCCAAGTAATTAACCAAACTGTGAAAACGCAAAATGCTGAATAAAATATACCTAGGGTAGAATATGGGAAAATAACTCTTATCATTGTGTAGAGCACTGAACCAAATTTCCAATGCCTATTCTTTTTCACAAAACGGAGTCCAGATAGAAAAATTACGCCCCTGGGAGTGCAAAACACATGATCTGACTTTGGCTGCAGATATAGGCATAAAATCTGAAAAACTAGAAATCACACCTACACCACTAGATAGTGCTCAGAACCAGCTTTCCAATGATATCTTGTTTTCAAAAAACCGACACCGTATGCTCAAGATATGACCATTTTACTAAATATGCTCATTTAGGCTTTAAACCATACATTTTATTAATTTAAAGATTAAAAAATTAATAAAATATTCAGCTATACCTTCATGGCACGAAAATCGAGGTAGCACATAGATAAAAAGGGCACATAAATTGATGCAAAATGGCATGAAAATCAAGTCAGCTCAAAATTGATGCAGACGCCAAAAAAATTTGGCACAAAAATTGAGGCATTTGTATAGATCCATATGATCGTATAGATTTTTCTGGCAACTTTTTTGAGATTCCCTAAAAACACTAAAAAATCAATTTTCAGCAAACCCTATCATATTTTTGTATGAAAATAGGGGTTTTTGGGCCTTCTGAGCGCACCCATGAGGTTCGTTTTAAACCAACATGCACCATTTGAGAGATCAAGGCCAAAATTTCTTAAAAAATGATGGAAACCCCTCTGATCTGGCACAAAAAATGTGGAATGAAACCCTTGCATAGAAGAAAACTCTGTAAGCTGATATCTTCAAAAAATGAGCAAGCAGCTATAGATCTGGAGCTTTGATACCATGTTGAAGTTGTGAAAGCCAACCTCACAGACCCTGAAGATCACCTGCATGTAAATAACTTGTCACAGAAAGAAGACATTCAAGACAAAAGGCAAAGGGTGCTTTGAAAGCTGAAAATGTATTAATCAGAGAGAGAGGTAAAATACAATGATCAATCCTTATAAAAGGAGATTGTGCAACCCTAAAGAAACCCTAATAGGTAGACATTTAATAATTAATATAATTATTAAATGTCACAATATGCAAACTAAAGTGAAATCTTAAGAGAGGAATAAAGGTAACTTAATTAACATAATTAAGTTAAAACTTTTACTCTAATAGCCTAGGTCAAACCCCTCTTAGGTAATTAAACAAAATGATGAGATAATGAAATAAGGAGATGAAGCATGACACGTGAAACATGAAACATGAACAATGATACCTTGAATAATGCCTTGTAAATCTGCAATATAACATGAAATGGCCATGAAGGATGTAGATCTAGATCATGAACTTTGATATGAAACAATGCTTGTACATGGCTCTTCAATGCTACATCACAACACTAGCTCAACAACATGTTGATGTTTGATATCCTTAACATGATGATGGATCTTGAGTTGTTGCAACAATTGATAAAGAATATTTTCCCTTGAATGCCTTAGAAATGATCTTGAAAGCTCTCTTGATGATCTTGTGAAGTCTTGTAATTCTTAACTCTTGAGTGCTTAACTTGATATTATGAATTATTAATGAAATCATGATTTGAGACCTTTTTTATATAGACAATCCATCTAATATCCTGTTAATTGGATCCCACAGGCTGAAATTCATGAAATTTGAACTTAAAACTCATATTTTCTTGCTCAAAACCCTATAAAAGGGCCAAATGGGACTCATATGCCACATATGGCTTATTTGTCCCACTTGGATGGGACTCATATGACCAAGGTGGTGTATGGGTCCCACAGGGCCTTTTTAGAGAGAGAAAATGTCAGGGAGTGAAGAAATTAAGTTTATTTGATGATATGGTCAATATTTTGGTTGAAATATGCCTTGGGATGCAAAATATAGGGCCTTTAGGGCCTATTAATGATGATATATAGGTTATCAATGGAAGAGGACCCAAAATTCAATGTGAAAGTGTAAATAAATATACTTAACAACATTAAATTAAGGCCACAATCAGGTTTATTTAGCTTAAAAGGTTCTTAAATCCAATGTGAATGTGGAAAACACATTACAACACTAGATCAAGATGTAATTAGGTCCATTCTTAGGTTAATCATTCCCAAGTTAAGTGTAAAAATGTAAGCAATGATATTTTTCTACACTATATTTAGCCCCCACTTTAGTGAGAGGATGAACTTGCTTCAAACTCACATTGAAGTAGACATTCAAGAGGGGTTCAATTGTACCAATGCGATGGTCTAGGATAAAAAGGATCAAAGGAGGTGGTCAAGCCCCCAGGATCCAAGATCCTAAGTCAAACAGACATAAGCACAAAAACACATGCACAAGGTGTATGATATGCAGAAAAACAAGATACACAAACATACAATGCCAATGACTAAGAGAGAAAGATAAAAAAAACTAAAATAACAAGAGGTGGATCAAGCCTCGGCAATTTGTCCAACATGATGTGGATTAGATCTAAGTTGTTTTTCCAAAAATGATGCTCACTCTAAGGCAACAAAACTTCAGGCTGTCCGCTGGGTGAGTAATAAAAAATGGTGGCTTAGTGAGAAAGTCATGCCTTTGTATCGGCTTCTCACTGCATAATGAGAAAGTCATGCCCATGTTTAGGATTCTCATCATACATTAACCATACCAAATCTATACCTCCTGATAACTTTGACAAGGCGCCACATAATAATGAGCTTCGAGCTCCATGAGACAAGAAAAGCTTCGTATGCTTGAAACTCATAGACATTGCAAATGCAAAATAGTGTAAGGTATGTTCAAATGGATTTTTCTTAGTTCATATAAGGTCTCTTCTTAGGGAACACCATGGCTAATGTCTCCAAGAGAGGAGAATTTAATGAAATATCATGGAAATCGAGCCCAATGACACCACCGAGGAAATGACGCATAACAAGAAGAAATAAAATCGCACAATGAAACATGAGTGTCGATGTATTCACCCAATTTAAAGTGGTTGCTAACATCATCACTATGAAAAATTGCTATAAAGTAGGAGAAGACATGAGAGCTTATTCAGAAAGCCCTATGCCAATTCATATGTTTCCAATAAGCTATGTCATGAAAATGGAAGGGGTTGCCCCCAAAATGTATTGATTAAAGATAACTCAGTATGTCACATGCGAGCCAACTTAAGGCATGTTGTCCACATCCCAAGCTTGCTCTTATATGTACATGAAAGGAAGTCAACTAGCCAAAAGAGACAACGATAAGTGACATATGAGGACAAGGCTACCTAACCCCTTACCCTCACTTAGTGTAGGACAAGGATGAGTTGAGATGATTGATGAGAAACATGCTAGAGTGAAAATCAGTATCGATTAGAGGAACTAGGTGCCTCAACATTTGGAAGAGCACCACACTCCTTAAGATGTTGAATTCTATCACTTAAAGCCTTAAATTCATTAGTAGAATGATCATGAACTCTATGATATGCACAAAAAGAACTCTTGTACATAGTAGAATTTCTTTCATGTTCTTGGAGGGAGAGATATCAAAAGATCTTGGAGGAGTCTCGTCAAGATACTCTCTTGATCAAAATTAGAGGATATTTCATTATTTTGCGACAAAGATATATCTTTCTTAGTAGAAGGTGTCATACTTTAGATTGCAAGATTTCATTTTCTCCTTTATAGGAGGGTGTAAAGTTTGATGAATTCAAATCATTAGTGTTTTGCATGATGAAATTGAAATCAAGATCACTAGTGTCTATCAATTCAAGATGCAATACTGTTAAAATCATCTTAGAAGAATCTTTAGTTAGAGTGTTGATATTGAGCAAAGGCTTGTTTGTTTCTTTCGAGGGACAATAACCAATAATACTAGTCTTTTCTTATGTGTAAGGCTCTATAGGGACACATATACCTTTTTCTCTAGCACCACATCCTTTTCCACTATAACTGAGTTGTTTCATAAGTTCATAATCTCTTCCATAAACCTTTTTCATTTCTTTAGGATTCAGAGGTTGTTGATAGTTAGTTTCATCAAAGTTTGTTGTGTATGTTGTCTTTTCTTCTAAAGTGGTTGAGGTGGATGCTTTTGAAGGGTCTTTCTAACCTTTTTTTGACATGACCAATTTTTCTTTTCCCTTTTCAGAGTCTTTTTTTATGATCTTGTATTCATCCATGAATGTTGGTTTGAAGTCTAAGGAACCCAAATCATCTTCTAATAGCTTTGTGACTTCCTCAATGTGTTTTTCTTTATCTAGCACAAGTTACACTTGTGTAGTTGGTGTCAATGTTTTCAAAGGATTTTCCTTTCCTTTCTCAATATTCAAACAACTATTTGGGTTAGGGTTAGCTTCGAGTGTGTACACTTTGTTGTTGTAGACATACTTCATTACACGATGAAGAGAAGGCACTTCATTCATTGCATGAATCGATGGTCTACCTAAAAGAAGGTTATATGAAATATTGTGATGTATAACATGGATCAGTGTTTCTAATGTGGCCTTTCCAACTATAATAGGCTAATGATCACACCAAGCGGTTGTTTCCTACATTGTCAACTCCCTTAATAGATAAAGAGTCAGGTTGAATTTTTTATTTTTCCACACCAAGCTTATCCAAAAGGGATGCACTACGCACATTAATTTCAAAGCCATTGTTGATGAGGGTTATTTTTATTCCCAACCTATTATGTATAGCTACTCTCATGAAAGCATCATTTTTTTTTTGCACTTCCAAAAAAACCACTTTTTTGCTAATATCATTCAAGAATACCCTAGATATCTCAATCCAAGATGGAAAGTGGAAAGATATCCTGAAATAGGTCTATCCTATGGATTTATTAGAGAGTAAAGAGGGGTTTGTCACCAAGCTAGGGCTTGGAAAGAATAATGAAATGCAATATCTAATGTTAAAACCTACTGATGCATGAAACTTGAATGAATGACCTAGAAATGCATGCAAAACAAAACATAAAGGAAAGAAATCATAATGGTGCACCTAGGAAGTTGTGAAGACTTGGAAACAACTTTGAATCACTAAAAAATCCTAATTTAGAGCACACTAGGACTCATATGCCACTTTTGGTGTGTCAGTCCCAGACCAGGGTTTCTGGTAGATGGAATTGGTTTCTAGCATTGTAGATTCCAGCTCTACAAAAAATCTTGAAAAATTCTTGTAGTGGGACTCATACTCCACTCTTGTTGTATTAGTCTCATTCTACTTTTTTGAAGAATTAGGGTTTGGATCTTCTCTTCGATCTTTTCTCTTTCTCCTTGACTTGATTTCCGGATCTGAAACTGTTGATTTTGGACTTGTAGGTGACTTTTTGTGAAGCTGGCAACCTTACAAATGAGGGGACAACTCCAAAAACTTTCTTCAAGCTTGTAACCTAATCTCCAAGAGATCTTCATTTTCTAATACATCTAGATCTGCAATCACACATCAAAGAGAAGAAATATTTGTTGTTTGTTAGAGGATATGGGTTTTCATAGGTCAAACCCCTCTTAGGTAGTTAAACCAAATGATAAGATAATGAAATAAGGAGATGAAGCATGACACATGAAACATGAAAAATGAATAATTATACCTTGAATAATTCCTTTTAAATCTACAATCTAACATGAAACGACCATGAAGGATGTAGATATAGATCATGAACTTTGATATGAAACAATGCTTGTACATGGATCTTCAATGCTACATAACACTAGCTCAACAACATATTTGATGCTTTATATCCTTGACATGATGATGGATCTTGAATTGCTACTACAATTGATAAACAATTCCTGCCCTTGAATGCCTTAGAAATGATCTTGAAAGCTCTCTTGATGATCTTGTAAAGTATTGAAATGCTTAAATCTTGAGTGCTTGACTTGATATCATGAATTCTTAATCAAATAATGATTTGAGACATTTTTTATATATGCAATCCATCTAATATCCCATTAATTGGATCCCACAGACTGACATTCATGAAATTTGAACTCAAAACCCAGATTTTCCCACTCAAAACCCTAAAAAGGGGCCAAATGGGACACATATGCCACCTTTGGCATATGGGTCCCACCTGGATGGGACTCATATTCCCAAGGTGGAATATGGGTCCCATAGGGCCTTTTTAGAGAGAGAAAATGTCAGGGAGTGAAGAAATCAAGTTTATTTGATGATATTGTCAGGATTTTGGTTGAAATATGCCTTGGGATGCACAATATAGGGTCTTAGGGGCCTATTAATGATGATATAAAGGTCATAAATGAAAGAGGACCCAAAATTTAATGTGAAAGTGTAAATAAATATACTTTACAACATTAAATTAGGGCCACAATTAGGTTTATTTAGCTTTAAGATCCTTAAATCCAATGTGAATGTGGAAAACACATTACAACACTAGATCAAGGAGTCATTAGGTCCATTCTAAGGTTAATCATTACCAAGTTAAGTGTAAAAATTTAAGTGACAACATTTTTCTACACTACAAATCTTTAAAAAATCATTAATATGAATTTAGTATTTTGAATCTAGTTTTCAAACATGTAATTTATTCAAATACCCAGATGATAGAAATTAAATTTTTATAGGAATGTATAAAAACCACTTTTTAAAAGCCATTTCTTTTTGTAGTGTCAAAAAATGTTGTCAATAAAATTTTCTCACTTGTTTGGCTCCTCCTTGTAAAAGTGAGCTTAATGGTGCCTTGAATTAGTGTTGTAATATGTTTAACATGATCACATTAGGTCTTGGGCCCTTGTGAACTAATGAACATGAATGATACCTTGCTAAAGTGTTGTGAAGTGTTGTAATACACTTCCATGCTTTTCTAAGGTTTTAACAATTAAGTAAACCTAATAAACCTCTTTTTAACCAAAATGTACCTTAATCCTACCTTATTTAGAGTGTTGTAAAGTGTTGTAACACACTTTCACACTTTTCTAGGGTTGTCATTAATAATTGGGCCCCTTTATGCTTTAGCATGGTCCACAAGCCCCATTTAATGCATATTTTTGAGGATTTAATCCCGACACAAATCAATATCCAATCATAATTCAACTGTTTCAGGTTGAATGGCCCAAATTTAGTGATTTGGGACTCATTCTCCACCTTGGGAAGATGAGCCCCACCTAGGTTTTTGGGTCCCGAACTTGGTTTCTCACCTTTCTAGGAATTTTTAAAAATGGTCCCATAAATTATGCCTAATGGGGTCACTCATTCACCACCTTGGGCAAATGAGTCCCATCTGGCCCAAAATCAAAATTAATTCAAATTCTTGGCGGGATTTTATCCTCCTAGATTTGATGTCGGCTTGTAGTATTGTAATTTTGGGAATATTTGCATAATTAAGTATAAATAAAAGTTTCTTTCACTCATTTTACACCTAGCAAGTTGAATGAGAATTCTTATAGCAAGTTTGAGTTCACAAGAGCATTCAAACATTCACAAGAGAATTCAAGTTTCTTCAAGAGAAAATTATCAAGCTTTTTAGAGCATTATTCAAGCATCAAGTATCATGTCAAATATTTCATGCATCATGTTTTTTTTTGAGCTAACAATTGTGGTGTAGGGTTTTATAATTCAATCTAACATTTCATTCAAGATCTATCCTATCCAAGCAAGAGTCAAGATCTACATCAATTGGAGCCATCTCATACATGTTTTCAGCACTTCATTGCTACTGTTTGGTGAGTTGCAACACTATATTTTTTCCATTCATCATTCTCCATTCCTATTTCATTCTATTTCAAGGTTTGATTACCAAAATGGGATTTGACCAAGGAAAACCCCTATCCACTAACATAACATTTTTCCCTCTCTTTAGTGTGTAATTTGTAGGTTTAGATTGAAGACACATTCAGGAGAAAGTTTGGAGAATATTTTCAAAGTTTTCACCTTGTATTGGAGATAC
>VDFB02325933.1:0-79085 GCA_007258455.2 Sequoia sempervirens | reverse complement strand
GCATAATCAATATAATGTAGAATTCCATCGGCGTTTCTAGCTGTATCGGTTTCTATCGCAATCTTTGTGTCATTCAGATCTGGTCAGTTACAGTCTGAATTTCTCTTCCACAAGTTCTCAACCAGCGCTCATATCAGGTTGCATTTGAGTTCTCCAATGGCCATACCTTCGCTTTGAATGGGCTAGCTGATCTTCAATAATCCATCATCTTTGAAGGGATCTGTTGGTGCTTTGTGCAGTCAGTTGTACAGTGGTACACGACATTCATTATCTTCCTGTCACTGGTGCTTCTTTTGTGGCCCGTGTTCTTCCCAGAGCTTCCACGTTTTCCATTATCTGCCATTCATTCATTTTGTGAACCTTCATTTCACTGCCGACCATTACTTAGTCACCCACTAAATTTTTGACCATTACCATTTTCTCCAAACGCCTCTGTCGGCATCCATCCATCCGCCCCTCTACTACCATTGCATAGTCTCATTGGAAACAATCAACATCTTAGATCTCCTTTTAAATCTTCGGTTTAGCTTTACTTTTAAACTTTCATTTACTCTTTCATTTAGCTTTTTAGTCTTATGCATTAGCCTTAGTCTTGAGTTACTTTTAATATTCCATTTACCTATTCTTTAGTTTTTAGTTTTATTTTAGATTTTAGATTTTTAGTTTTTTTAATTCAGTTTAAATTTAGGTTTTTCTAATTTAGTGTAGATCTAGATTTTTTAATTAATTTAACTTTTTAGATTTTTTAATTAAATTTAATTAAGATTTTTTAAGATTTTTAAATTAGAATTTAATTTAATTTTTTATTTATTTTTTAAATTAGGCTTTAGTTATCTTTTTTTTTAGACTTTTTTGGATTTTAAATTAGCTTTTAATTAGATTTTTTCTTTTTCTTTTATATTTTAGTGGTTTTTAATTAGATTTTTAGATTTTTAATTAGTTTTTAATTAGATTTTTAGATTTGTAATTTAGATTTCTCATTTAATTTAGATTTTTAACTTTTTAAAGTAATTTAGATTTTTTAATTTTTAATTTTTAACATATTGCATGTTTTTGACCTAATCTCACTTTTGCTTGCATGGTTGTGTTTCTTCTTCTCTTGGTGACTTTTCAGAGATTAAAGCTGGAACAATGTTGACATCAGTCCTACACATCAAATTGGAAAGCAAATAATCAGGTGCATACATTCTAATCTTTCATTTTTCATTGATCATTGCTTGTCACACATTTCAATTCAGGGCATAAAATCAATCATTGTTTGCAAACACATTTGGATTTGGGGTTCTTAAAATGAATATTGTCTTCAATCACATATTGAAAATCGGGTCTAAAATTCACCACTGTCTTCCTACACATTTGATTTGGGATCTAAAAGGAACAAGTGGTTGAACTGTTTTACACACATTTCATTTCTAAGGGAAATTAATCTTTGTGAGTGTGAATCAAGTGTGTGTGTCCTCCAAAACACCTCACTTGGTTTGCTTTTGTCATGCCCTTCATAGGAGGCCTGCTTGGAGCACACACCCCTCCAAGGGACGACCTCAATAGAGTGTGAATCCAAATACATGCTTGTTTGGGAGTTGAAATCTTGTCACTCTGAGCTAAGCCCCAAAGAACTTTATACCTTTGGGAAGTGAAGGTGAAGGGTGGGTTACCCCTTTCTCCCAGCTTATTGGCAGGATTTTGCTTTCAAATCATCCTTAGTCAACCTAGTGCAAACTAGCTTGAGACGTAATTGGCCATACCCCACTTGACTAGTCATAGGGCTTGTTGTTGTGTATCCAAGTGATTGTTTATTCATAACATTTAATCTTCAAAGACAAATTTTTCATTGTGTTTGGTGTGTGTGTTCATGCATTTACATGTGAAATATTGTGTTTGATAATGCCCAAGTCAAACTTTCAATAAACACTTGCCACATCATCCAAATCATACAATCTTGTCACTCCACATCATATCCTAAACATCGTCATTTCTTTAATCCAATCAACATCATTTTACACCATGAAAACATTGGAAGATGTAGCACAAGAGCTTGTTCACATACTTCACGTAGCTCAAACAAGTCAAGCACCTTTAAACCAACAAATCATTCAAAGAGTCCATGACATGATCCAACAACTTCAAACAAACTAATCACCTCAAATGCAATAACTTGTAGCACAAATACAATACCTCATGGCCAATTGTCAAGTCCAACAAACACATTATCAAGTCCAATCACCACATCAACACATTTCACATCAATCCTATGTGTCACCTATATCATCATATCAACCTCATTCCTCCACATATCATGTTACCCCTTTGTCAAACTATCACACATCTTCTAATGTCAACCCTTATCCATACCAATCCACCTCTCAACAATCATTATCCTATACAAACCCTCAATCATCATTACAACAACAAATCATCTCACAAGTCCAAACACCATTTCAACCTCAACACATTCAACCCCAATCCTATGTGTCACCTTCATCATCATGCCAACCTAACACATATATCTACCATGAAAATACCACATCAACATGTCCACCCATATCACAACAAGAATATAGGATCCTAAGTTCACCTTGGCAACAAAATCAAGAGCCTTTAAGTCATAATGACACCTTTGACAAGGGGAACACGAATCTAGTCCATGCACCCTTACCACCATCCAATCAAATGCCTATCCATAAGCCACCATGTCTGATTCCTAATTCATTGGCCTCTTTACCTTCTAACCAATCAAAATCTTCATTACCCTCACCATCATCTAATCCTCCATCAAATCAATGTCGTACATTTAGATATTTAAAACAAAAATTGATGGCATTACATAAATCCACCAATCCACCTACAAAGGATGTGACCCAAGGGCTACAAGCAAGGAATCAATTGTCTCCATGTCATTCAACACATATACTTGAACATACCAAAGAGTCCTCAAACGTCATGCCAAGTTCTTCAAGTCAACCATGTCATCCACAACCCCTTGAGCCAATTCGAGAGTCTCCCGTCATAAGTCCAAGTCACCCTCTTTCATGCTCCTATGTTGTTGACCATCAAGAACATGTCAAGTCTCTTCAAAAGTCATCCCCTTCCACTTCCATGCAAGAAACCCAAGAGTTATGTCAAGAGTCTACTCCCAAGCATGTGGAAACATCAAGCCCTAGTCCTAATCAAGATCAAATCACTTTCATCCAACCCATCCATAATCTATATCATTTTTATGATCAAGATAATATCCATAATGATGAAGATCCTATCCATGAGAAACTTGATCCTATACCCATCCATGAGAAAGATATTCCAAATTCACCTCCACCTATTCCTATCCATGATCCATCAACATTCACTTCCCTTGATGAGACAAGTGCCTCCCAAGCACACATAGAAGATCAAACAAATACCTTGGATCTAAGTGAACACAATGCTAATCAAGATCCCAATGATCCCATGCCACCCACTATCGACCCCATTGCAAGTCCTCCATCATATCCTATTGGTCTTTCTACCCTCATTCATGAATGTTCCTCCTTCAAAAAACAACAACCATTATCTTCTCCATCCAATACAAAACTCATGTCTAGTGTTTCACCTACACCTAGTCCTATTGTCCATTGCACACTCCAAAATATGAACCACCAAGGTAAAGGTTTAGGCCTTCATGAACAAGATATTTTGGAGCCCATCCATGTCAAATTCCCTCCACGCTCTTATGGCCTTGGACATATATGTCAAGGACACCAATCTCAAGATGTTGGTATTTCCTCCATGCATCCTAAGTCCACTTTCCATCATAAAGCCTATCATACGCCTAAAACATATGTTTCCATTCCACCACCGTCATCCTACAAATGTCAAAAGCATGTGACCATACACTTCCCTCCATCCACTTTACCACCATTGCTTCCAACTCCTAATATCCCTACCATTCAATCCTCTTATCCATTTATCCCTAAATCTTCTAAACATCTTAATCATGACCAATCAATGTACACATTGTCTAAACATAAAGCTTCCACTCATTCCACCAATCCCAAGGGATTCCAAAATAAAAATTTGGATGCCTCTACACATAAAGTCAAAAATTCTAATGGTCCTAATGCCTTGGCATATAATTGCAAAATATCAAAGCCAAGTACATCTAAAAGGCTATATAAGCCCATACCTCCAAAAGTAAAGGCGAAAATTAAAATGGTTTGGGTACCTAAGCAAAAGGAAATCAAGTCAACCAAGGAATCCACATCACAAAAATCCCAACCATCCCCTCCCATCCAAAATGCACATTCCATTCAAAAATATCATAGTCCATCCCACAAGCCAAACAAATATCATACAAATATCAAGTCTATGTGGGTACCTAAGGCACTTCATCCACCATCTCCTAAGAAAACATCTCCATTGCTTCCTACACCTCGTCCACATCAAAATCTTCAATGTTTATCACAATGTGTGCAACCATTGGTCATGGTTCCTTTCCATTTCACACCAATTCCACATAACTCCTTCTACTTATCCTTCACTCATTATCCTACATATCTCCCCCATCATCATCCTATGGTACATGCTTTTGGCTAAGCCTCCCCATTCATCTTTTCCATAAGTCCCATATAATCCCTATCATCTTCCTGACATAATCTATATCATAATCCATTATTGTCCTCCATAATCCACATCGCAATCCATCATCTACCTACTCCATCTCCCTTTCTTGTCATCCCTTACCAACATCTATGAGCATAATGGAATTTTCCATTGTCCATGCAATGACAACCATCCCTCGTGGGACTATCATGTTTCATGCAACTAGACACTTGAGTCCCTCCTATCCACAAGTCAAAAAGTTGAAAAAATAAATAAAGAGAAATCCCTTCATCCAACAGTGAAAACCTGGTAAACAGGCACCCTAGATAAGTACCATGATGAAAACCTGGCAAACAGGCATCATGTGTAAGATGATCTTCTATGTTGCTTACACTTGGGGGCACAATGTCTTATCTATCCAACCTATCATTTTCATGTCATATAATGTCCATCCTACCTACCATCTTTGGCCATCATACATACCTATCATATCAAGTCCATTCATCCATCCTTCTTCTTTTGATCTTGAGGAGGATATAAGGGTAAAGGTTGAAACATGTTTTGAGTATCTCTTGACATACCTCATCTTTCTAAACCAATCATGTCATTATCCTATTGTCATACATTTTGTCTAGAAAAATCCTAAGTCTTGTACCTAAAATGGGGCATATTATTCCTATGCAACATAGTCTTTGGAGCTCACATCCTTTCTGTCTTATGATGTATACATCCATACCATCCATTTATCTATCATGATCCTTTTATCCCTTATCCCATCACCCACCCTTGCACCTAGACTTGGTTTTACCCTCGTCATTGGTATCTAGCACAAAGGCTACTCAATTTTTCATCCTTTGACACCTCAAAACATTTGAAAAGTCCAAAAAAATCAAAACATGTCAAAAGTCCAAAAAAAGTCAAAACATGTCAAAAGTCCAAAAAAGTCAAAACATGTCAAACGTCCAAAAAAATCAAAACATTTCAAAAGTCTAAAAAAAGTCAAAACATGTCAAAAGTCCAAAAAAATCAAAACATTTCAAAAATCCAAAAAATCAAATAGCCAACAAAAATCCAAGAAATAATTCAAATGCAAGTTAATCCTTAATCCATACCAATCAAGTCGATCACTCTTGTCAAATTATCCAATCACATCCTTTGGTCTTAATCCTAATCTTGTTGTAAACCCAATCAATCAAGGTCAATCAGTCAATTATTAATCATCCTTGTGTTGATCTAGGGATATGTCGTTCCCCGCAATGACAACACTATCATCATCAATCAAAATCAGTCAATCAATCGACGGTTTACAACTTGACAGGAGCAATACCTTGTTTGTTTCTGTATCATTTGTGCATGCTTGCTTGTTTGCTTGTGTGTGTTATTATTTTATCTTGCATTTGTATCAAATCCATATCATTCCAGCTAATATTCATATCTTGTGTGTGTTGGAATATCTTTTTACATTATCCTTTGCATCTAAGGTCACATAATACCTTTTGTGCATTAGGACTTTAATGCTCTAAGCCTCTTTCCTCATACGTCTAGACAAGGTTGTATTACGCTGGGGCACGAGACACATCATAAGCTTGGTCCTTATATCTTGGTGCATAACGTCTAGTGCTAAATCAAACATCATGGTTGCTCATCTTTCATTACATCATAACGTACCATTCCTCTCCTTCATCCACTTTCTATCTTGCATCATCCTGTCTATCCTTATCATTTCATTTCGAGAGCCTACCTGTGTTTGTTGAACCCACCTATCCTCTCGAGGGGGCATCATCATATTATGATATCATTATCCATTTTCCTCTATCCATATCTTAATTTCTTTGAAATGATGTTACTCGACACAAATCACATCACCTCGAACATCATCTCAAAGAGGGGCAAAATGTAGACACCCAAAATTGTCCTCTTGCAACACCTGTCTCAGCATTACATCATTTAGGCATCTTGTAGCATGCTCTGCCCTAGGTACCCATGTCATCATCTATTTAATTAAATAAATTTTATTTAATTAAATTCATATTCATAATCCATCGATTTCGCTAATGTTAATTAAATAATTTATATTATTTAATCAATTAAATCATTTCTATTCATTCTTCTAATATTAATTAAATAATTTATATTATTTAATTAATGAAATCATAAATTCAATGTTAATTAAATAAATCCAAAATTTATTTAATTAATAAAATCCTAAAAGATCTTGTCCCTTTCTTTCCAAAACTAAACTCGTGTGCATCTAATTAATTTATTTAATTAGATAATTCATCAATTATCCTTCTCGTCTTTTTCAAGATTTATTTCCTTTAAAACAGGAAATGAAATCTTTCTATCTTTTTTGACATCTTATCTCATCTCGTTGTATTTCCTCTTTTGTCAAAAATCAAATCTTTGTCGAATCTTGTCAAATCTTATCTTCGTCAAATGTCACGGCTCTATAAATACGGCCTCTCACAATCCATTTAGGGGGTTGATTCATCTAGCATCTAGACTCTGTCAAAATTAGTCTTCTGTCTCTACCTATCATTCTCTCATTCTACATTTTCATCGTCCAGTCGTTATGCTGTAGGAATGAGCACTCAACATTCCTCCATTGTCAACCCTTCAAAATCTCGCATTCTCATGCAGGTGGAGAAGAGCAATGGAGATAAATCGAATTAGCGCGGAGATCAGTTTGTATTTGTCCTGTTTATTGTGATTTTTCGTATTATTTAGTACTCTATTGTGCTTGATAGGAATTAGTTAATTTATTGTTTTCATTGCGCTAAATTTTCTGATTTTTACCCTATCTATAGCTGTAAACACTATTGGTCTTGTAATGGATCTGAAAGGGGTTCAACCACATAACAAGCCAACAACAATACTCACAACCCCCACCAATGCCACCCAAAACAACCAAAATGGTCAAAATAGTCACAATCAAGGATAATATCATTAGATAAGACAATTCCCCAGGGGTCGCACATACACTCCCTTGGGTGAGCCCATGGAGGAAGTCCTCAAGAAGTTCCTTCAAAACAGTCTCATCACACTTGAAGAACCAAAGCCATATGACCCAAGACAATTTAAACTATCATGGTGGGATGATAATGATTTTTGTGATTACCACTGGGCTAAAGGACATAAGACATTGTCCTGTCAACAACTCAAAAATATTGTGCAAGACCTTATTGAGAATCTAATAATCAAATTGGGTGGGCCACAATTTCCATCAAATGCTGACCATACCATCCATAAGAACCCACTATAGGACCATGTTTCTAATAACGCTTCGATGTTAGGTCCTAAGACAAACACTGATCAAGCCAATTATGCCCACGCCAAGTATGACTATTTAGGTGGACCTATTATTAAAAATGTCTGAACTGATAATGAATGTGTCAACACAATCATAGTCAAATGAGTACCTCAATGCAATGCCACTACTCGAAGTGGCATGATCACCATAGCTGGTCCACCTCCTGCTCGACAACCTAAGATAACCATACCTGGTCTATCCCCTAAGAAACCACAAACTGACTCATCCACAAAGCACACACAATCCAAGAGTCAGTTTAATCTTATAGACCAATTAGGAAAAACTCCTACGTAGATTTCCATACTTGAATTACTTCGCATTTCCCCAGAACATAAAGCTATACTCGATAAAACCTTCTGAGTCCTCCATCCCATGGGATATTGATGTCAACCTATTTTAGACCATGGTGGGATGCCTCACCACACCTCATCATTTCACCTTTTCTGATTAGGATTATTCATCACCCAAGACCAACCATAACGATGTATTACATATCAAAAATTTCATCCATAAGCACAAGGTCAGAAGAGTTTTAGTAGATGGCGGAGCAGGATTGAACATATGCTCCTTAAAATTGGTTAAGGCTCAAGGATTTTTTGATGCATGCGTAGACCCTAAAAAGAGTATACTCATAAAAACATATGATGACAAAAAATGCTCTTCACGAGCCATTATTTCTCTTCCTATCAGAGTGGGACCAATCATTATGGATACAACTTTCCAGGTCCTGGATCAAGAATTACCTTACAACATCTTACTTAGCCACCCATGGATTCATGACCTAAAAGCCATTCCCTTCACATATCACCAATGCTTAAAATTCCCATTTCACAACATAGAAATCACCATATATAGAGACCCTAATCCTTTTCAGTATTGTACCAACCTAAGGGGCATTTCTGAAAACCACGTGCCCATCAACCGAGAAGCTCCTAGCTCCTCTTCTTCTAAATACATTGACCCATCCACACGCACATCATCTTCCTTTTCCACATCTTCCACCATGCCACCATCTTCCTCAAACCCTAGGTATAAGTCCAATGTCAAGATCCAGGACCTCAACTATAGAGTATTTAAACTGCATACAGCATATAGCATCACAACAATACCCAAGTCTTTGAAGGTCTATGGTTGACCATGTTTTAGAATGGAACCCAAAGAAATTTTAAAAGTTCTACCACAAATGGTTTTCATAAAATGGGAAAACATGAGCAAGGAGGACCTTGTCGATATTACAGGATGGCTCTATAAAGAAATGGTAGATGTACCCCCATTACTAGTTAATAAATATGGCAAGGGATATGACATGATGAAGGCTAAGGGATATAATGGAACTAGTGGCCTAGGGAGAAATAAAACTAGACGAAGAGAGCCCATAGAACCTTTCAAAATACCAAAGTATCTTGGATTAGGGTATGGATTGCCCAACAATGATGACCGATGTACCAATGGACTTTCGAGTTGAGCATGTGCATGCTTCAAAAACTGTCAAGACTGCTAAGGAAACCTTCACCGAAACTGACTCCCATGAGTGGGAATTTGGTTCTCAATGATCCTTAAGTGACTGTTGCCTTAACAATTTGTTCCTTGAAGTTGGGAAGCTTACCTCTGAACACAAATTTTGGCAAAAATTTAAAATCAATCAGGCACCAAATAGTCATAGTCCCATTTACCTTCCCCATGACATACATGTCCCACCATCTGAATCTAATAACCATCAGTTGAATGCATCTAAATTGCCTGATGACATGGAAAACCATGACCCTGAGTCATTTATCCCCTACTTTGACAATGAATATGAAAAAAGTGAAGGGGAATATTGGATAGAGTTCAATGTGGAATTGGATGATGATAATTTCATCTATAATAACTTTGAATCTATCTACATTCTTTTTGCATCCTCCCCTCAATTCACCAATGTTGGTGATGGCATTACCCTAGTCTATCCTCAATTAATCAATTGGGACCAACAAGGCCCGCCAGTCCCGGACACCTTTCAGAATGATGATGGTATTGCAGAATTTATGAGATTACATGAGGGCATACCCAATGGTGATCACAAGGCAGGATTCACCATCGACCTAGATTGTGCAGCTTACTTCAGCAAGATTGCTCTGTTCTCTACTCGCAAAAGTAAAAAATAAGAATAAATCAAAAAATGAAATGTCTTTAGGTGAAAACCTAAAGGCACCTTTTGACGACAAAAAAGTAAAAACAAAGGACGTATCTATAGGTGAAAGCCTCTCTGAGGCACCCAAAGATGGAGGACTAGACTTTCTTACTATAACTCAAAATAAATCAGCTATGCTCATAGAGGACACCATATAAGACAACATATCAATAGCTCAAGATCCCAAAATGGTCCTCTTTGTCGCATCCTTGAATGAAGAAGAGAAACCAGAATTTCACAAGTTCTTTGCAGACTATAAAATCAACTTCACATGGTCCTATGCTAACATGCCAGGACTAGACCCAGAACTTGTTTTGCACCATCTTCCATTATTGCCAAATGCCAAGCCAGTTAAATAGAAGTTACAAAAAATTCATCCTCAGGTCACTCTATTAGTCAAGGATGAGTTGAAGAAACTTCTAGATGCTAGGTTCATATAGTCTATTGATTATGTTGATTGGATATCTAATCATGTGCCAGTAACAAATCCAAATGGAATGATCCAAGTCTACACCAATTTTAGATACTTAAACAAGGCATGCCCAAAAGATGACTTTCCTTTGCCAAATATTGATATCATAGTTGACCTCACGGTAGGATACGAGATGCTATCCCTCATGGAAAATTTTTAAGGCTATAATTAGATTTGTATTTCCCCCAAAGATCAGCATAAAACATCATTCACTTTCCCTTGGGGAACATACTACTTAGAATGTCATGTCATTTGTGTTGGAAATGTATATCTCAATCATCATAGGCTGAAACCTCTTTAGGAGCCAAGTCGGTGTGACAGCTCCAATGTCTAGCTGACAAGCAATTTGTGTCATCATGTATTGTTTAGGTCACTGTGACCTAGCTTTTGTCTCACCGAATGGTTATTGTTTGGAACCTATCGCTGTGACATGTTATACTCGGCGTGACCTCTTATTGTGTGGAAATCTTTGGACGATAGGCCATTCATATCGGGCATCGGGGAGACTCATGGCAACCACGAGCTTTGGGATAACCTATAGTGGCTTGGTGAGAAGTCCCAGCAATTTTTCAAAGTCTCACTGACAGTGTTTGGTTTGTAGTCATCGGGGAGACTTGGCTGAAAGAAATATTATTGGTAAGAAGTCATTCCGATGTGAGAAAGTCACACCAACTGCATTCATTTGGGATGACACAAAGAGTCTCAGAGAGATTTCTTAGCAATTGGAGGGAGTCTTGCTGATAGCCATAGGCTAGCGGGGTAACTCAATGGTCTTGGGAAGAAGTCCCAGAGAAGGATGGAATGTCTCACTGATGATGTTGATGTCTTCGGTATAGCTCTTGGTGAACGGTGGACATCGGTGAAACTCATGTGTTTGATAAGATCTCTTGGCGAAAGACATATGTCTTGGCGACTGTTGATGACTTTGGGGTGACTTTTGTGATCTCGAAGAAACCTCTTAGTGATAAACAAAAGTCTTGCCGACTATTCTTTGGAGCTCAATATGACTTGTGATCTCATCAGTATAATCTTTAATGACTCGGCGTGAGGTCTTGGCAAGAATGATATGTCCTACCGACAAAATGTTTCTTCGGTGTGACTTGTGACATTGATATGAAGTCTCACCGAAGCAAAATACTCTTGCCAAATGGTAAACTCATATCTATGAGACTTTTGGACCTCGCTATGATCTCTTGGAAAAAGTGATAGGTCTCACCGACTGTTTGGTGCCTTGGTGTAACATATGAAAACTTGTTGAAACATCTTGGCAATAAGAATATCTCTTGGTGACATTGATATGGAGTCTATGTGGCATTGGCAAGACACTGTTAGTGTCTCACTGATATGCCAACAAAGCTTGAATCTCTTCGACTGAGTGATGACCGTCCTATGTGGAGACTTGTGGACCAATAGGAGAACCCGAATCTAAACAGTTGGAAGATAGTTCATTGTGACGATTATGTGAGGGAGCTCGATAGACATTAAACTACATGGATATACTCTATGATTTCATATTGTGATCGGTTGGTTGGTTCATTGACGAATTGCTAGGTGGTTGTATGATCAATAGATGTATTCTATTTTGTAAAGACCGTAACCTTAAGGTTCCTATACTAGATCATTCATGGTGAATGCTACTGTAAATAGAAACTAGAAAGATAAGTCTAACATTTGTATGTAATCTCCATTACTGTAATACAAAGTGACTTCTCTTGGTGTGGTGGGTTTTCCCATGTATATCTGGTGCTCATATGTGATTGTCAAATACTCTGTTTCTGATATTTACTTCATTGTGCATCTTAATTGAACTGTAATTGAAAAATTAAAAGTGTCTACATTTCTTCCCTGTGGTTTTTGCGGTGGAGAGTTGTTTTCGCACCTTGACTTTCCTTACAAGTGGTATCAGAGGCTAGCCAGTTGTGTTATCATTGTGGCTACATTGGGTTTTTTGAGTCAATTATGTTCAGTGGGTGTCTTGTAGAGTTTGTTATTTTTGATTACAGGTTGAGATGGCTAGTACATCTGGAAAGATTGAAATAGAGAAGTTCAATGGCAGTAACTTTGAGTTATGGAAACTCAAGATGGAGGATCTCTTAGTGGATCGTGATCTGTGGCTTGCAGTTTCTGGAACTAAACCTATAGGCATGAAGCAAGAAGATTGGGACTTTGCATATAGGAAGTGTAAGAGGCCGATAAGGCTCTGTTTGGCAGACTCAGTTCTTTTGAATGTGCATGAGGAGAAGACCACATCTTCTTTGTGGAAGAGACTAACATCTATTTATCAGGGGAAATCCTTGGTAAATAAATTGTTCCTGAGGAAGAAGCTATATTCTTTGAGAATGTAGGAAGGAGGATCTGTAGCTGATCATTTGAATGCATTTAATTTGTTGATTACTCAATTGACATCTGTTGGTGTAAAAATTGATGAAGAGGATCGTTGTATGCTTCTATTGTGTTCTTTGCCAGACTCTTGGGATCATCTAGTGATGGCTATTGGAAGTTAAAAGAGAAAGGCAAGAAGAAGGACAAGAAATCAAAATCGAAATCAGAAGGGAGATCAAAGTCTGCTGGCAAGAAGTCCAAGGTGAAGTATTGGAACTGTGGGAAACCTGGTCATGTCCGAAAGGATTGCAAAGAGGAGAAAAATAAGAAGAAGTACTCTTCTGACAATGATTCTTCTCAAAGTGATGCAGATGCCTTCATTGTTGCCTTGGCTACATAGGCATCAGATGATGTCTGGCTAATGCATCTTTTCACATGACATCTCATAGAGACTGGTTCACAAAGTATGAATATTTCGATGGTGGAAAGGTGTACTTGGAAAGTGATTCTACTTTGGAAATTGTTGGCCATGGAAGAGTCAAAATCCAATTTCCTGATGGTATAGTAAAGGGAATTAATGATGTAATGCACATACCAGGTCTGGCTCAAAATCTATTGTCTGTCAGTAAGTTGAATGATATCGGAGTGCAAGTCACGTTCTCTAGAAATGACTGCAAGATGACTAGAGGTTCAATGGTGCTGGCTAGAGGTGCTCGAATTGGTACCTTGTACAAGCTGGATGCACATGTTGTTCAATGTAACATTGTCTCTAGAAAGTCACTGAAAGCTATTCATGGAGGTAAAGAGGAAATTGTTCCTAATTGTGTAAACTCTATGGAAGTAAAAATTCCAGTAGAGAAGACTATGTTCCGGCATCATAGGTTAGGCCACATAGGAGAAAAAGGTTTAAAAACCTTGAAGAACAAAAACCTGGATGAGGGACTTGATGATTGTAATTTGGAATTTGAATTATGTGAACATTGTATATATGGAAAGTAGCACCGTGTTTCATTTTATGACAATCCTCACAAATCTTTTGGTTTGCTAGATATTCGGATGTGTTTGGTCCCGTGAATGTTCCGTCTTTGTCTAAATTAAGATACCATGTGCCATTTATTGATGATTATTCAAGAAGAGGATTTGTATATTTTCTAAAAAGTAAATCAAAAGTATTTAGTCAGTTTAAAGAATTTAAAAATCTTGTTGAAAATCAGACTGGTAGAAAATAAAATGCTTAAGGACTAATAATGGTGGTGAATTCTATTTTGATGAATTTGAAAGATACTGTAAAGACCATGGGATTAAAAGACATAAGACTAAACCTTATACTCCACAATAGAATAGAGTTGCAGAAAGGTTCAATAGATGGAGAGAACATGAAGTATGCTTAGTAGTGCTGGTTTGGAAGAGAAGTTCTGGGCTAAGGCTACTGCTACTACATGTTACTTGATTAATCAGTCTCTGAACTCTTCTCTTGTTGAGAAAACACCTTTGGAAGCATGGTTTGGTAAGAAGCCCTCCTTATACATATTCAAGAATTTGGCTGTGAAGCATATGCATATGTGCCAGATGTGAAAAGATCTAAGTTGGAGAACAAGGCTGTCAAATGTATTTTTACTGGCTATAATGCTAACATTAAAGGATACAAGCTTTGGAATCCTGTTATAGAGAAGGTTGTATACAACAAAAGTGTAATCTTTCATGTGTTGAAACCTTCCACCTTGGATCTGTAGTCAGAGACAAAGTCAGAAAATAATAAGGATGTAGCAGTAATTCCTCCTACTCTAGAGAAAGAGGAATTGCAAATTCAAAATGGACCTGAAACTGAGGAGAGCTCAAGCAGTTCTAAAAGTTCTGAAGAAGAAGAACCTCAACCTCAGCTAATGAGGAGGTCAACCCATGAAAGAAAACAACCAGATAGGTATGGGTTCTCTTTGATTGGTTCTACTTGTACCTATGCTTTGATTTCTAGCACTAATGAGCCTAGGATTGTAAAAGAGGCAATTAAAATACCTAATTCAGATTCTTAGTTGGAAGCCATGGAAGAAGAGATGGCATCATTAGAAAAGAATAATACCTAGAGTCTGGTGCACTTGCCTAAAGGCAGAAAACTTGTGGGCTGCAAATGGGTATTTAAGAAAAAGATTGGTCTGGATGGCAGTGTAGAAAAGTACAAGGCAAGACTAGTTGCAAAGGGTTATTCCTAGGTCGAGGGAATTGATTATGGGGAGATATTTTCTCCTATAGCAAAGCTGAAATCTATCAGATTTCTTTTGTCACTTGTAGCAGTGTATGACTTAGAGGTTGAACAGATGGATGTGAAGACAAAATTTCTTCATGGTGATCTTGAAGAAGAAATCTATATGTCACAGCCTAAGCACTTTGTTGAAAAAGGTAAAGAAAAACTAGTATGCAAATTAAAGAAGTCTTTGTATGGGTTAAAGCAGTCACCTAGAATGTGGTACAAAAAATTTGATACTTTTGTATTGTCTTTGGGATTTGTGAGATGAAAATCTGAATACTGTGTATATTATAAAGCTGAAAATGATCGAGTTCTTATTATTGCTCTCTATGTTGATGATATGTTGCTCATAGGCAATAGTAAGCTAATGATTTATGATCTTAAGTCTCAGTTGTCTGCTAAGTTTGAAATGAAAGATCTTGGTGCAGGAAGGTATATTCTGGGGATGGAGATAACTAGGTATAGGAAGAATAGAAAACTATGGATCAGTCAGAGTAAGTATATCAGGATTGTTCTTGAGAGATTTTGTATAAATGATTGCAAATAGCTAGTTTTTATAGTCTTGCAGGGAATGAAGCTATCTGTTGAGGATTGTCCAAAATATCCTACTGAGATGGAGGACATGACCAGTGTACCTTATGCTAGTGTGGTTGGCAGTCTCATGTATGCAATGGTCTATACAAGGCCATACATTTTCCAAGTAGTGGGAGTTCTTAGTCGGTTTATGGCTAATCCTGGAAGAACACATTGGGATGTTGTAAAGAGAGTTTTCAAATATTTGAAGGGCACTTCAGATTCTGCTTTGTGTTACCAAGGGAACTTGGTTGAATCACAGAGAACTCTTAGTATTTGTGGCTATGTGGATTCTGATTGGGCAGGGGACATTGACAGCAGGAGGTCCACCAGTGGATACATTTTCATGATGAATGGTGGTGTAGTGAGTTGGATGAGCAAGCGGTAGGTTGTAGTCACTTTTTCCACCATAGAGGCTAAATATATGGCAGCTACGCATGCTTGTAAAGAAGTAGTTTGGTTGAAACGTTTGTGTTCTAACATTGGTTTTGATGCAGGGGAAATAACTATTTTTTGTGACAGTCAGAGTGCAACCTGTCTGGCAAAGAACCCTACTTTCCATGCCAGGATGAAACATATTGATGTGCAGTATCACTTTGTACGAGATATGGTTGAGGATGGAAAGGTTAGTTTGGAAAAGGTTGATACTCTGGAGAAAGTTGTAGATGCATTGACGAAGCCAGTGAGCACAGACAAGTTTAGGTGGTGTGCCAGTTCAATGGGCCTTAGTGCCCATGGTTTTTAGTAAGTGTTTTGTAGAGCTCTAAAGGTGCCTATGTGATCTTCGTCAAGTGGGAGATTGTTGGAAATGTATGTCTCAATCATCATAGGCTGAAACCTCTTTAGGAGAAAAGTCGGTGTGACAACTTCAATGTCTGGCCGATAGCAGTTTGTATCATCATGTATTGTTTAGGTCACTGTGACCTAGCTTTTGTCTCACTGAATGGTTATTGTTTGGAACCTATCACTGTGACATGTTATACTTGGTGTGACCTCTTATCATGTGCAAATCTTTGGCCGATAGGCCATTCATATCGGGCGTCGGGGAGACTCATGGCGACCATGGGCTTTGGGATAACCTATAGTGGCTCAGTGAGAATTCCTAGTGATTTTTCAAAGTCTCACCAATAGTATTTGGTTTGTAGTCATCAGGGATACTTGGATTAAAGAAATGCTATTGGTAAGAAGTCTTACCAATGTGAGAAAGTCACACTGACCACATTCATTTGGGATGACACAAAGAGTCTTAGAGAGAGTTCTTAGTGATTGGAGGATGTCTTGCTGATAGCCTATGGCTATCGAAGTAACTTAATAGTCTCAGGAAGAAGTTCTGATGAAGGATGGAATGTCTCACCGATGATGTTGATGTCTTTGGTATAGTTCTTAGCGAATGGTGGACATTGGTGAAACTCATATGTGTTTGATAAGATCTCTTGGTGAAAGACATATGTCTTGGTGACTGTTGATGACTTCAGGGTGACTTTTGTGATCTTGAAGAAACCTCTTAGTGATAAACAAAAGTCTTTCCGACTATTCTTTGGAGCTCAATATGACTTGTGACCTCATCAGTATAATCTTTAATGACTCAGCATGAGGTCCTGGCGAGAATGATATGTCTTGCCAATAGAATGTTTCTTCAGTGTGACTTGTGACATCAATATGAAGTCTCACCAAAGCACGATACTCTTGCTGAATGGTAAACTCATATCTATGAGACTTTTGGACCTCACTATGATCTCCTCATGAAAGTGATAGGTCTCACCGACTATTTGGTGCCTTAGTGTAACATATGAAAACTTGTTGAAACATCTCGGTGATAAGAATATCTCTTGGCGACATCGATATGGAGTTTATGTGGCATCGACGAGACAATGTTAGTGTCTCACCGAGATTCCAACAAAGCTTGAATCTCTTTGATTGAGTGATGACCGTCCTATGTGGAGACTCGTGGACCAATAGGAGAACCCAAATCTGAATAGTTGGAAGATAGTTCATTGTGACAGTTCTATGAGGGAGCTTGACGGACATGAAACTACAGGGATATACTTTGTGATTGCTGATTGTGATTAGTTGGTTGGTTGCATCGACAGATTAATGGGTGGTTGTATGATCAGTAGATGTATTCTATTCTATAAATACTGTAACCTTAAGGTTCATGTACTAGATCATTCATGGTGAATGCTGCTGTAAACAGACACCAGAAAGATAAGTCTGACATTTGTATGTAATCTCCATTACTATAATACAAAGTGATTGCTCTTGGTGTGGTGGGTTTTTCTCCCATAAGGGTTTTCCCACGTATATCTGGTGTTCATGTGTGATTTTCAAATACTCTATTTCTGATATTTACTTGATTGTGCATCTTAATTGAACTGTAATTGAAAAATTAAAAATATATCTACATTCTTCTCTGAGTTTTTGGTGTTAGGAGAGTTGTTTCTGCACCTTGACTTTCCTTACAATTTGGTCTTAAAAATGCAGGTGCCACAGATTAGAGGGCTATGACCACTATATTCCATGATATGATGCATAAGATAATGGAAGATTAGGTAGATGACCTTTTGGATAAATCAATGACAAGAAAAGATAATTTGAAAGTGCTAGACACCATTTTCAAGAGACTTGAATATAAGTTTAGACTGAATCCTAAGAAATGTGTCTTTAGCATAACATCTAGCAAAATTTTGGGATACATAGTGTCTCGAAGAGGCATTGTGGTCGACCCACCAAATGTAAAATCCATAATGGACATGCCTCTCCCTAGAGGAATAAGTGAACTCATAACCTTATAGGGTAGGGTAAAATCCATTTAGTGATTTATAGCACAATTGGCTGACAAGTGTCACCCATCCCAGTATCTTCTACCCAAGGGCATCTCCTTTGTGTGGACAGATAAATGCCAAGAAGCCTTTTAGTAAATAGAGGACTACCTACTATCACCACCAGCCCTTATGCCGCCCATTCACAAAAAATATTTGATCTTATTCATCTTTACCACTACTTCAGCACTGGGGGCATTACTAGCACAAAATGACCAAGAAGAAAAGGAAAGGGCTATATATTATATCAGTTAGACACTGGTCAGATATGAACTGAATTACACATCAATTGAATGAGCTTGTCTAGTATTTTGCTACGCCCTTAATATTATTGTACATCGGGTTATGAATAGTCGGCTTGTGGCTATCTTAACTCTCTATTAAGTCATATTATCATTAGTATATTGTTATTTAGTTGTTTAGGTCGGCCTAAGTCTTATATAGGTGTGTCTAAGTCGGCCTAGGTGATATCCTTGGTATAAATAGGTATATATAGGAGGTTGTGAGTCTTATTTCATCATCAAGTTGTGAAGTGTGTTCTCATTAGAGATATTTGGAGGTTTTCCCCCTCGAAGTGGCTTGTTATTCTCAGTTATTATCAAGTATTTGCAGCATATTTCTTATCATATTCTTCTATTGAGCAAGTTATGTCATAACAAGTGGTATCAGAGCATGATCTTGGCACCATAGAGGCAAGGTTTTTCTCAATTTTGGAGGCGATTTCGGGAAGAACATATCTTTCAGAATTTGTCGAATTTTTTTTCTTATTTTTAAAGAGTTTTTGAAGAAAATATTGAAGAAGCTACAGTCCAGATTTCAGAAGAATTGGAGTAGAATTAAGCGAATTATTGCAGAATTAGGGTTTCTACACTATTTTTTTGGAATCTATATATCTCGCACATCTTGTTGAATTGGAGTCTAATTTTTATTGGGTTTTTGAAGAAATACTAAAGGAGATTACAGTAAAAAATTTGAGAGAATTTAAGTTTCATTTGTGTGATTTATTTCAACATTAGTGGTTTCCATCATGTCGAGGGCCTGCAACAAGGGGTAAAAAGAATGCTGTCACTCCGGAGAAGACTCCTGATAAGGATGGTGAAACAATCGAGGATATTTCTCATAATGAAGAAATCAATAAGGTCAAGGAAGAAATTTCCTCACTTAAGATGGATATGTGTGACCTACGAGGAGATATGTCGGACATGCAAAACATGTTAAGCTCCTACATAGTATAATCAAGAAAGGAGTTCTCAAGTGACCAAGGTGAGAATTATAGGTTAGCCACTACTAACACAAGCTTTAGTACTCCTATGGGATCTAGGAATTTATTTCCAAAGGTGGATATGCGCAAGTTTGATGGTAAGGATCCTCTAACATGGATAAACCAAATGGAGATTTTTTGAAGTACACCAAATCCCAAATGGACAAAAGGTCAAGATGGCTTCCTTATATTTAGAACCAGATCAATTCATTTGGTATCGTTGGCTTTGCACTCATCAAGGTAAAAAGGCCTAACCGCCCCATGGTCAATTTTTACAAAGGAACTCCAAGCACAATATAGCAATAGCACCACAAACAACTTCTTCAGCCAGCTAGCTAAACTTCAACAAACAGAATCAGTTAAGGATTATATTCAGCAATTCCAAAATCTATCCTTAAGGGTGGATACAATTACGGAGGAAAACTTGAATGACTTATTCTTGGGGTCTCAAGGACACATTCAACATGAGGTACGCATGTTTAGCCCTAGTTCCATAAATGAGTCTTTTATCTTAGCACGAAGGGTAGAGAATATTTGATTCCCAGGCAGGGCCTGTGGCAGGAGACACAACCTACTAAGTTGACTCCACAACAAATTCAGGAGAAAAGAGCAAAGGCTTGTGTTTCAATTCAGATAGCAAATACAACAGGACATAAATGTAGTGAAAAGAAATTGTTTTATATTGAAGGTCCCAATGAGGAAGAAGAGGAGGAACCCATACTAGAAGATGAAAGGGAGTCAAATGAGGAATCACATGATTCTCAACCAATCATTTCTTGTCACACTCTCAGGTTTCAGTGTCCACAAACTCAAGGTGGTGGGATTCCAAAGAAGCGAAGGTAACAATGTTGATCAACTAGTAGTACTATAATTTCATCAACAAAAAGTTAGCTACTCGTCTAAATTATTTCATATATCCAGCCCAAAGTTTCAAGTTTTGATTGCGTATGGTATAGTTGGTTGTGGAAGTGTCATAGCATTAAATTATCCATGGGAGATTATCAACTTGATACCCCAATGTATGCAATATCCATAGGTCAGCAGTATTGTTTTAGATACAATAGCTTACTACATTAGGAACAATTGAGATGAACTTCCAAGAACTATTCATGAGATTTCAATCAGAAGGAAGGCTAGTAGAGCTAAGGGGGTTGAAGGAAAAATCTCCACAAATTGTTAGCTCTCATCAAATGCAAAAGTTGCTTAAGAAAGGAGTGGATGGATTTGTGGCCCAACTATGTTCATTAGAAGTCTCTCAATCTATTACTCCTCATCCAGATTTGCAAGCTATAATTGATAGTCACTCAGTTGTTCTTGGAGATATGCCTAAAGGACTTCCTCCTAAGAGGGATCATGATCATACCATACAGTTAGTCCCAGGGAGCAAACCACCGAACATCAGGCCTTACAGGTATCCACACATACAAAAGAGTGAGATAAAATTTTTTTTTGAAGAGATGCTAGAGCCAGGAATCATTAGGCATAGCCAAAGTGCTTACTCCTCACCGGTGGTGATGGTACGTAAGAAGGATGATACTTGGCGCATGTGTCCAGATTATAGAGTGCTCAACATGTACACCATTAAAGATAAGTTTCCAATTCCAGTCATTGATGATTTGTTAGATGAATTAAATGGAGCTATGTTTTTACCAAGTTAGATCTTAGATCTGGTTATCACCAAATTCGGATTAAGGAGGAGGATATTTCTAAGACAGCATTTCGGACTCATGAGGGTCATTATGAATTTTTGGTGATGCCATTTAGTCTTACCAATGCACCATCTACATTCCAAAGTTTGATGAATTCCATTTTTAAGAAGTTCTTGAGAAAGTTTGTATTAGTATTCTTTGATGATATATTAATTTATAAAAAGACTTGGGAAGAACATTTGCAACATGTGGACCAAGCATTACAAATACTTGAAGATCATAAACTCTATGCTAAGCCATCCAAGTGTGCTTTTGGTCTTACAGAGGTGGAGTATTTGGGACACATAGTTTCACATGGAGTAAAGGTGGACCCTAACAAAATTAAGGCTATCATGGAACGGCCTATTCCAAAAACCATTAAAAAACTAAGAGGATTCTTGGGATTGATAGGGTACTATAGAAGATTTGTGAAGAATTATGGTAGTATAGCAGCACCTCTCACCACTCTATTGAAGAAGGATTCTTTTCATTGGAATGAGTCTGCCAATACAACATTTGAGAGATTGAAGGAGGCTATGTGTTCAACTCCGGTACTTGCCACTCCTGACTTCACCAAGGAATTCATTGTGGAATGTGATGCTTCTAGAAATGGGATAGGAGCAGTGCTTATGCAAGAAGGTCGACCAATTGCTTTTGAGAGTCGTCAATTAAAAGGTAAGAATCTATTAAAACCTATTTATGAGAAGGAAATGCTAGCAATACTCCATGCAGTGAAACAATGGCGGCCTTATCTATTGGGTAGACATTTCAAGGTTAAGACAGATCATGATAGCTTAAAATATTTTTTGGAATAGCGACTATCTTAGAAGAGCAACAAAATGGAGTCACTAAGATGTTAGGATATGACTTTGAGATTGTATATAAGAAAGGGAAAGAAAATATTGTAGCAGATGCACTTTCAAGGAAGGATGAGAAATATGAAGCCTTATTGTGTGCCCTTTCAATATTACAAGCAAATTGGGTGGAGGAAGCCAAAGTAGAGTGGCAAAATGATGTTGCGACTAGCAATCTCATCGAGCAATTAAAAAGTGATCCTAGTAGTTCAGATAAGTTTTGTTGGAAGGGAGATACTCTTTGGTATAAAGAGCGTTTGTATCTCTGCAAGAATTCCAACCTTAAAATCAAGATTCTCATAGAGTTGCATGAGTCTCCAGTGGGTGGTCATTCAGGATTTTTGAAGACATATCATCGAGTCAAGCAAGATTTCTTTTAGGAAGGGCTAAAGGGTGATGTTCAAAAATTTGTGGCTGAATGTTTGGTGTGTCAAAGGCATAAAGGGGAGACAATTAAGGCACCAGGTCTCTTGCAACCCTTATCTATTCCTAGCCAGCATTGGGAAGAGATATCCATGGACTTCATCACAGGGCTTCCCAAATCTAAAGGTCATAATGTCATCATGGTGGTGGTTGATAGGCTCACTAAATATGCACATTTCATTGCATTAGCACATCCTTTTACAACAAGTGTAGTGGCTAGAGCTTTTTTGGAGAATATCCAAAAGCTACATGGTACACCTAAAGTTATTGTTAGTGATCGTGATCCTATCTTCACTAGTCACTTTTGGAAAGATTTATTCTCATGTTTGGGTACTCAATTGGCTCTTAGCTCTTCATACCACCCTCAATCAGATGGGAAAACAGAGGTTGTTAATAAGTGTTTGGAAGGATATCTACGTTGTTTCACTTCAGAGAAATAGTCCCAATGGGTAGATTGGCTACCACTTGCGGAATGGTGGTATAACACTTCTTTTCATAGCTCATCAAAAATGTCTCCATTTTTGGCACTTTATGGGTATCATCCTCCTTCCATCACATCATCAATTAAGGTGTCCCCAAGAGTTCAGGTAGTAGAAGACCACTTGCTTCATCAACAACAAGTACTTTCAGGACTCAAGGAGAATTTAGCCATGGCACAAAATCGAATGAAACAACAGGCACCAACATCGTAGTGAAAGAAGTTTTGAAGTTGGGGATTGGGTCTTCTTGCGATTGCAGCCTTATAAGCAAATCTCACTAAAGTAGCAAAGAAAGAATAATAAGTTGTCACCAAAGTATTATGGTCCATACCAAATCATGCAGAAGATCGGTAGTGTTGCCTACAAGCTTGAGTTGCCACCTACAACAAAGATACATCCAGTTTTTCATGTTTCCTGTTTGAAGAAGGTAATTGGGCATAATATTCCCACTCAAACAACACTTCCCGAGCTGGATGAAGAAGGAGAATCATTTTGGAACCAGAGTGCATTCATCAAACATGCACAAAGAAGTTGAGGAATAGAACTATCAGAGTATCTCATCCAATGGAAGAATTTACCAGTTGAAGATGCCACATGGGAAGATGAGGAGTTCATTCAAAAGTTTCAAACTTGATTAGCATTGAGGACAATGCTTCTTTGAAGAAGGGGGCATGCTACGCCCTTAATATTATTGTACATCGGGTTATGAATAGTCGGCTTGTGGCTATCTTAACTCTCTATTAAGTCATATTATCATTAGTATATTGTTATTTAGTTGTTTAGGTCGGCCTAAGTCTTATATAGGTGTGTCTAAGTCGGCCTTGGTGATATCCTTGGCATAAATAGGTATATATAGGAGGTTGTGAGTCTTATTTCATCATCAAGTTGTGAAGTGTGTTCTCATTAGAGATATTTGGAGGTTTGCCCCCTCGAAGTGGCTTGTTATTCTCAGTTATTATCAAGTATTTGCAGCATATTTCTTATCATATTCTTCTATTGAGCAAGTTATTTCATAACATATTTGTCTTTGTAGCTCAGAAGCTAAGACAATATGTGTTGAGCCATCAGACATAGTTGGTAGAAAAGATTGACCCCTTCAAATATCTATTAAGTCGAGTAACATTGACAGGATGTTTGGAAAAGTGGGTCATGATTTTGAGCAAATATGATATCCAGTATGTCGAAAGAAAGGAAATAAAGGGACAACTCATAATAGACCAACTGGTGGATGCACCTATACAAAGTGATCATCCCTTAGTGATATATTTCCCAGATGATTCAATATTTTACATAGAACCCAAGTCACCTTGGAGGCTATACTTTTATGGATCTCACACTAATCATGGCTTGGGGGTAGGAATACTATTTATCACCCCTCAAGGAGACTCCATTCCCAAGTCTTTTCGCATAGCTTTCCCATGCACAAATAATATGGTGGAATATGAGGCACTAGTTATAGGACTTAGAATGGAAATACAATGGAAAATTAGAGCACCGCATGTCTATGGGGATTCTTAGCTAGTCATCAACTAGGTTAATGATGACTATGACACAAAAGATGAGAAAATAATGCCCTACAAATGGATGATTGATAGTTTTCAAACATATTTACACATGGTGACTTTTGAACAAGTTTTGGGAGCACAAAAAAAGGCAGTGGATGCAATGGCTACAATCGGCTCTCTTCTCGACATTCCAAGCAATATGCCTCAATTTGAGTTCCTGGTAGAACAACTATTGGTCCATGCCTATGATATTCCAGAATTGGAGATGGTTTGCGAACTTCTTGGTCCAATTTTCCTTGGTACCAAGACATTTATGACTATCTCAAGTCCAAAACCCTTCCCCCTAATCTGTCTGATAACCAAAGGAAGTCCTTTATCTAAAAATCCACAAGATATGCCATCGTTAGTGGCACCCTTTACCATCGTGGCTTTGACAACACCCTCCTTAGATGTCTCAACACCAATGAAGTACGTACAACCTTACGTGAAGTACATGAGGGTATATGCAGGTCTCATTCAAGTGGTCTTACTTTGGCTAGGAAAATAACGAGACTTGGGTACTATTGAATGACCATTGAGAAATATGCACTAGAATATGTTAGGACTTGTTGCCAATTCCAGATTCATAGTGATTTGATTCACGCTCCAATGCAGGAACTTTGGCTGATCACGTCTCCTTGGCCCTTCGCATAATGGGGACTCAACTTCATGGGAAAGATCCATCCTACCTCATCAAATGGCCACAAATTCATCATAACCGCCACTGAGTATTTTACAAATTGGATCGAGGCCATCCCCCTAATGTACATAACTCATAAACAAATCTCCAAATTCATTCCTAACTATATCATTTGTTGGTATAGCCTTCTGCAATCCATCATCACTGACAATGGATGTCCATTTAAAAACCAAGACATTTGTGAGTTATGTGAGTGATTTCATATTCAACATCACTTTTCTTCTTTGTATTACCCGCAAGGAAATGGTCAAGCCGAGGCATCAAATAAAACCATCGTTAAAATCCTGAAAAAGACTGTCAATGATGCTGGCCGTGACTAGCATATTCAACTCAACCCTACTTTGTGAGCTTACTGCACTAGCATTCGTATGCCTATGGGAGCCACTCCATTTGCCCTGGTCTTTGGAGATGAGTCCATCTTGCCCATCGAGGTTGAAATTCCTTCGCTATGGGTCTCCCTGAAGGGTCTAACCTATGATGAGGAGTATAGATAGTCATTCCTACATGAGCTGGAGATGTTAGAGGAAAAAATGCATAATTCACTGAACCATTTGCAAGCATATCAGAACCATCTCTGTCACAGTTACAACAAGAGAGTCATGGTCAGGAAGTTCAACATTGGTGACTTAGTCCTCATGCAAAACCATAAGAATCAGGCTGATAGACAAAAGCTAGGCAAGTTTGAACCAAACTGGTTGGGTCCTTATGTCATCATATCCTCTTTTGGTTCTAGAGTGTATCAATTGGCTACTCTAGATGGTGAACTAACGGAGCCCATCAATAGTCTTCATCTCCACAAGTTCTATGTATAGCATCAGAAATTCAAGCTGAAAACCTTCAAAAATACAAAAAAAGTGAAAAATATAAAAAAATTGTCACCTTGATGAAAACCTGGCAAATAGGCATCTTGGTGACACCAAAAAGAATTAAAAAATGACGAAAATAGTAAAGAGAAAGTAATTTTTCCACCAGTGAAAACTTGACAAACAAGAGCTTTGAATAAATACCATGGCAAAAACCTAGCAAATAGGCACCATGCGTAGTCAATCATTAGTTTTCCATCTACTATTACTTTATCTATCTTAGCCTATGATGAAACACATTTTTTGTCACCACCATGATAGCTGCCATGACATCATACCCTTCCTCTCATGGTTGACAAACAGTTGACATCAAGTCCTGCATACTATCCATCTAGATTCCCATGCATATCCCTTTCACATCCTTTAAAATTGGCTACATCTTGGACCTGACTAGGGGCAAATATTTATCATGTGACTATAGTAGGTATTGTACATGGTCTCAACAATTGCAAAAAGTCCTAAAAAAAGACAAAAACATTGCACAATGTCCTTAAGAAAGACCAAAAACATCATAAAACGTCCTGAAGAAAGACCAAAAATATCATAAAATGTCTTGAAGAAAGACCAAAAACATTGAAAAATGTCATGTAAAAAGACCTAAAAATTGAAAAACATTATGAAGAAACCCAACAAGGTAAAATGTCTTGACAACACCAAAATAGAGTCATTCTTTATCAAGTCTTTCAAATTAGTCAGTCGTTGTCATTTGTCTAAACTACGTTGTCTCGGTGCATTTGCTACATAGGAAAGACTCCTTTTCGAGTCCCCAAGACATTAGGTCAATCCTTTTAGGTTTTTCAAAATAAAATCATAACTTAATCTTTGGTCATGAAGACAAAGTCATTAGTTGTGTCGAACTACGAGGTTTTTGAGTGTATGACATAGGCAAGGCCATCTATTGATGAGCCCTCGAGGTCGCACTAGGTTAGTCCATTAGGGTTCATGGCACTACACTTGCACACATGTCAAAAATATTCAGGTAAAGACAAGTCATTCCCAAATGGACAAACTCCTAAAACAAATTATGACAATCATACCAGCATGACAACACCGACATGTGGTCAACACAAGTCAACCTTAGTCAACTTTGGTTAAACTCAGTCAAAACAAGTCAAATTATCATAAATAATCAAACTGTCAACTCTTGGTTATCTTTCAGATGTGTCCTTTTGAAGAATATCCTCTATCATTTATGCCTTCGGATGTGTCCTTTCTAGGCATTGTAACTATCATTTGGTATTTTGAGGGATCCTCTTGGCATCTAAGGATCATCCCTCTCGACATTAGTGTTCTTTTAGATGTGTCCTAAAGAACAACCCCTATCATTTATGCCTTAGGATGTGTCCTTCCTAGGCATCATCACTGTCATCTGACATTTTGAGGGATCCTCTTGACATCTAAGGATCATTCCTCTCAACATCAATGTTCTTTTAGATGTGTCCTTTTGAAGAACAACCTCTCCCATCTATGCCTTAGGATGTGTCCTTCCTAGGCATCATCACTATCATTTGACATTTTAAGGGATCTCTTTTGACATTTAGGGATCAATCCTCTTGACATCAACATTTATTTAGGATGTGTCCTTCCTGAATTTGGCAATCTTCAACACTCGTAATCTTGGCATTGCCAAAACCTTGACACCCTGGCATTTTGACATCATCAAACCTGACACGTTGACATTAAAACACTTGGCATCTAGACACACTTGGAAAACACTTGGCATTTGTCTGTGGCTTTTTTTATCATGTTACTAGTTTTTCAACGAGGTCCTGACAATGGGATTTAGAGAAGTAGTGACATATCATGACGTTTGTCTTGTCTTTTGACACTCATGTTACTAGTTTCTCAGTGAGATCTCAACAATAGGATTTAGGAAAATAATGGCATATCATGATAATGGATTTATTTTGTCCTTTTGGAAATCATGTTGCTAGTTTCTCAAGGATGTCCTAGAAATAGGATTTAGAGAAGTAACGATGTTTCATGACTTGTCCTTGTCTTTTTCTACTTGTGGTTGGTTATGAAAAAAAGACTAGGGCAATTGTGCTCTTGTTATTGGTCATGATCATCCTTGTCTATGACTATTTGTCTCATGTGATGGTACAACCTTGCACACCTTGATCTATGTCATATCATGGTGTTTGTTGGCCATTACAATAATCTTCCCAATGATGATTAAGAGTAATAAATATTAAAGTCTAAAGTTTTGAAGGATTTAGTCTAGGAGCTAACATGCATCTCCTTCTGTCTGGTTATCTTCTCTCGTCCATCTCATGATGATATCCTGTGACTTACAAAAACATAAAATGCACATATAATCATATAGGCATTGCATTAGGTCCATACATCATCATTGACATCATCATAAAAACCATAAATCATACATTTCATATTACATTTTACATAGTCATGCATTAACATAATAATACATTATGCATATCATCATCATCCATGGCATAACATCAACATGATATACAAATTAACATGGCATTATCATGGCATCACATCATAAATAACCATCATAAATACATATGTGGCATGGCATATAAATAGCAACATTATCATCAGAATCATAAATGCATAATCCACATAGGTATCACATCACATACATCATAATGCATAAATCAAATAACATCACATAACACACATGTAGGCCACATCAAAATTGCATCATGTATATCATATCAAAAATAGATATCACATGATAGAGTCATGGGATATCCAAAAAATGGAGCTCGCAGGCTTGATAGTCAATACATAATGTGTCATAACAGAAAATCTGAAACATTAAGCCAAATATAGTAAGAATGCCCCTATGAAATGCTCTCCTCATCTGCTCGTGGCGAGGAGTGTGGTGACTGAGGACCTATGCCTAGCACTGAGGTAACTGGTGGAACTATAGTAGCCTCTATCTGTGAACCCAATGGGACCGACACTGATGGAATCATCTCCACAGTAACATGTACCTATGATGACACTGCGACGTGACTCTATGAAGCCAAAGGATTTGTCACTAGAGGTGGAATAGGTACTAATCTATGGCCTAAACTTGATGACCCATGTGAATACCCTGACCTATGACTAGAAGAGTGTTTGTGATGGGACCTGTGACTTGAAGTATGCTCTGAAGAGGTCAAACCCCCTGCACTACTCAGGCTACCACTACCACTCTCTGACCTATTGCTTGTCCTCATCTATGTCCTAGTCAAATTGGGATCTCTCATCTCAGCTGGCACGACTTGCTCATATAATTGCATGTATCGCCTTTGTCGTACACTAATCCTGCCAAACTCTCAAGCCAAATCTGTAGATGGTCCTGTACATAGTCGTGCAAACTTTGTACACCACTATGCTACCTCCTGCTGGCAGATCATTTCCTGATCCCACTCTACCTAAGCCAAGCCACCTCTAACTCTAACTTCAGTGCTCTAACCTGTGTGACACTCTCATCCAATCTCCTCTATAAGTCTGCCACCCTCTAGTCTGTCATGGCATCATGGGGCAACATCAAGCTGGATGGTATCTCTTCATCTCCCTCCACAATGCTCCATCTTAGCAACCTCTCATCCTCATCTCCACCATCATCATCCTCCTCTCCTCTGATTCCCTCCTCCCACGACATGTCAACTTCCATCTCGGCCTCATGACGAATCTCCTCCCTGACCTCCCAATCTTGTCTGTCCTCCATCTCAGACTCATGACAAACCTCCTCCTCCCCAACCTCCTGATTGTATTGGACAACCTCCTGCTCCCATCTAGGCTCCTCCTCCTCTCTCTCCCCCTCCTCGGCCACCTCTGGGATACCATCCAATGCTCCTCTCACTATGCGCAGTCTCACCCTCCTGTCCTACCTTTGGCCATCTCTCTACCTCCTCTTACAATCCCCTCCATCATCTCCATCATCCCCATCTCTCCCTCCACCTCTGCCTCCGTTCCTACCACCATCTATGCTCTACCTCTGCCTCTATTTCCATCTCTCCCCCCTTTCCTAGCTCATGGCACACATGGTATAACTGATCTCCTATCGATTGGCATTGGCCTATCTAGATCTGTTTGTGGCATTGGTCAATGTGCCTACCACCACAAGTCATAATCAAAAGTAGTCCCTAGATCTGCAACTCCAACCCTCCATCCCCACTGTTGTGCCACTAATCCATCAATCTGCAACATGGAAAAATGTATAGAAATAGGTGGCCCCCAAACTATCTCCCTTGAAGATCTGGCATACTCAGTTGTGCCTATAGGTACACCCTGCTGCTCTCCAAACTGTCTGAGTACACGCTGTGGTAGATATATCTCTATGATGAGCTCACTTTGTACTGTCCTCCCAATCAAATAACGGTACTGCTTGCAGAAGCTGAGATGGTCATCCTCATCATCCCACTATTCGTAGTCTTTGTAGGGCCTCCAAATGAATGCAATCATGGTGCCAATCTGATGGCACTACTAACCTATCTCTTTGACCCTCATCTGTTGTAGCGCACTCGCATAGTAATATGCATATGGCATCCCCTCTACTAGCTGCAATCTCTAGATAGGAGGTCAGAATATAGCCACATGCTCCCAGGCCCACATCATCAGAAGTGTTGTGCCACACCCAATTCTTTGTGCCCTCTTGTAGGCCACCTTGTGAAGCTAATGGTAGACCATACCTAACAAATAGGGTCCCCCAAGCATAAATAGTCTTGTATCACCTCATGCCCACTAGAACATCACCCTAACCAATGGTAAACCCGTGTCCACAGCAGTAGGGAATCACTATCCCACCAATCGATGTCTCCAAAAATGCATCAAACCTGGCATAATGCTTTGCCATAAACTCCCAATGAATCTTGTATCTCACAATGCCAAGTCCTAGCCCCTCATCCTAATAGTAAGTTGTAAAGGTCTAATCATTGTGTTGAGGGTCATAAACAATCCACTATCCTCAGGTCAGCAAACATAGGATATGGTAGACATCCTCAAGTGTAACTATGGCCTCTCCTATCGGTAAATAGAAAAAGCATGTCTCTGAACACCATCTCTCACACAAAGAAGTTAGTAGTCCCCTATTTTCCCAAATAACATGCATATAGGCAACATAATACAAACCCAACTACATCAACCATTGTCATTCTCGTAGACTTAGCTGATCTCAAAACTTGAAAGTCGATGGCCTACTCTCCCAAGTATAGATGGGTGCTAGCTATTTGTGTACATAGTCAAACAACATGTTAGCACCTTATGGACAATCATCATTATCATCATTACAATTCAAAAGCATTCAAAATTTTCAACCCATCAAAATCAACCTTCATCAAAGTCAAAGTCAAATGCATCACATTTACTACAAATGTGTCATGAAAAGTGTTTGCATCACTCCATACATCAATTGTGTCTTGAATCATCGATTGCGTCATCCTATCCTACACTTGTGTCACAATATATTATTTGCATCATGATTTCTTGCACATGCGTAACTCTATTCGAATGTGTCGCTAAAACACATGGATGCATCGTGGAATTGCATATGCAGCATTACAACTCTCAATTGCGGCTCACTTTGGCAAATGTGTCACACTTTCTTGTGAATGTGTCACACATCCTTGGCCTAACCTAATTATATATTGCATTTTCATCGCAATGCATCGAATGCATCACAACGCATTGAATACATGAAACGCTATGGAAAATGTGGCTTACGCACACACACATGAGTCACAGTGCATTTGTTGTTGGCCCTAAAACCCTATTTTTTGCACTCAAAATGATAAAATGAAAAGGTGGGTTAGAGGTACATATCGTTGGCTCTGAGCCCTCTAGTCTCTTGAAGGTCCGCATGATCTCCCTATGATGCTCGGTCACTGGAATCACCATCCTCATAGAATTCCTCTTCACTCATGGCTCTCAAAGTTTATAAAGTGAAAAGTGCAAATGAATTGACTTTTATCCCATTATCAACCTATTTATAGGATCAAAATGACATTTGTCAACTCTCTTTTACTTGAGGCCTATTTGACCAACTTTGACCACCCTTTTGGCTTCTCTAAACATGCCAGAATCTGAAACCATCTATGCCATTGTCTTTCTGGCTATTAAATTGACTTATCGGGACACTTTCCAAATTTTTTTTCCACTAAGCGAAAATTCAAAAAATTTCCTAAGGGGGCATTGATACTCTGTACCTTCATTGGGGCATGTTTCTAACTTAGTTTCTTTGTCACAATGTAACATGCTACATTACAACAAAGAGGGGAAAAATGTAGACACTTAAAAATGACCTAGCCCTGCAAGCTCTATTTTACCACTTTCTTCCTGGCATAATTATGTCCTTGGTCCACTTCCTACTATTAATTAAATAATTCATTATTATTTAATTAATTCATATCTCTTTTATTCTTCATGATTATTAAATAAATAAATTTTATTTATTTATTCAATACGTATTTAATTGTCTAAAGTCTTCCTTCAATTAAATAAATTTATTAATTTATTTAATTATCTTTATTCATTTATTCTTCTTGATTATTAAATAAATGAATTTTATTTATTTATTTAATACATCACTAATTCTCATAATTAAATGAATTTATTAATTTTTTTAATTATTGGTAATTACCCTCTAAATTAAATAATTATGTTTAATTATTTAATTGCCTCAATTTAACATTTCCATCATTTTAAATGAATTTATTATTTAAAATTATTTCATTTTATTAACTGTCACTTCATTTTAGTAAATAATCTAAAAAATAGATTATTTATTGTCACACAAAATCCTTATTTTGAATTAATTTAATTCAAAATGGTATTTTTCTTCCAAAAATCAAGTAATTGAGCAAATTTTTGATTTTCCAAACCTACTTTCAGTTCAACTCTTATCCTCTTGATTTTTCTAATCTCATAAATCAGACAGTCTTTATCTTCTTGATTTTCGAAAATCTTTATCTTTTTGACTAATTATCACATTTATTCTCGACCACTGATTTGATTTTATCAAATGACATCTTGACCACTCATTTCAGATTTTTTCCCTAACCCTAATTAGGGATTGTCACATGAAATCTTGACCTCTGATTTTAGGCTTTGCCAACTTTTAATCTTGTATGTCTATCCAAAATTATGTTTTCTATAAAATGCCAAATTTTCTCACATTCTCAACACCACTTTGTTATTATAGACATTCATAATTAGAATTTAACTCGCACTTAGTTTATTTTAATTTGATCATAGTCATTTTTTCATAGTCATACGCATAGTCATTGTTTCTCATTTTCAAATCCTTCAAAGCTTGTTTAGGACATTTTCATAGTCGAATTGCTCACACACTCGGTCTAAGGGAAATCATTACATTTGCAACAAGTTAGAAGGTACTATGGAGGTGAATAATGGAAGCTTCAACGAATATCTGGTATAATCGTTTATGTTTTAAGTTTTCTTTGTATTCCATAGTTTATGTGGGTTTTATATTATTAATCTAATCATGCTAACCTTAATCCTAAAAATAACCCATTGATACACTTTCCATCAAAACTAATTAAACCTTTTCTACATATCTTAGCAAATGTATCATCATCAAACTCAAGAAGACCTCCTTCAAACATTTCAATTTTAAAAAATTTACTCTTATCACCTATCATGTGATTTGAGCATCCATTATCAATGATCCAGTTATTCTTCTCTTCTCTAGCATGAAAAGTAGTCAGCCTTAATCCCAGGGATAACTTTAAGAACCCCCCCCCTCAATGAAGGTGTAAAATCTTGGCGAATCTTGGCTAAGAGCTATAATTTTCCCAATGAATCTTTTCTTTTTTTTGAAAAAATATTAATTTTCTTGGAAAATCTATTCAAATTATTAAAAAAATTGTAAAATCTTGGCGAATCTTAATGAATAATTGGTAAAAATAATAATCACAGTGATGAATCCTAGTGAATAATCACAAAATATATTAATTACAATGGTGAATCTCCCTTTTAAAAATTTGCATAGTTGGTTGGTGCAGTTCCCCCATTTTTTTTTATTTTTTTTTTGTAATATTGAAGTAGGGGCCCAGGGGTGATAGCCACTGGCAAGGTCAAGGGGCAACACTCCTTGTGGGGGTTGATCGGGCAACACCCCCTCACGAGGTCTAGGGATAGTGTCCCTAGCACACTCCTATTGCAATATAGGCAGGGTCAAGGGGTAGATCCCCTTGCCACCAAGCATGAATTCACTATCAAAAATGCATTGGAGCACACACAAATTAAGTATTTTTAAAATCCCACTTTAAAAAAAAAAGACTAAATGAGAAGTGAAATTGTTACCATTGATTATCTTATTAATCAACAGTTGTAGGTTGATTCTGTGACGTATATGCATGTGCATATTAAAAGGCTTGTTGAGGCTCAAAATTTTTTTTGGGCCACATGATTAGATTAGGCTCAATAGTAGAAACTTTATGACTATAGGATTTAGTTAGAGTTTTTAGTACCTTCTTTACCACCTCATCTTCTTCAAGTTTTCCACCAAGGAATTTGATGGAATTGACAACTTCATCCATTTTATGCATGTATCTTGTAATATCTTCATCCTCTAGCATCCACAAGGTTTCAAACTTGATCTTTAGGTTCTACATCTAGTGCAGCCATAATAGGGAGGGTTCTCAAAGAGAACGGTCCAAACCATGTAGAAAGAGTCACACAACAATAGTAACATAGAATATGGAGGAAAATGTAGATTAATTCATTTTCATTATTAGAAATGTCAATTACAAATAGTCAGCAACATCCAGGCTTACAAATTCGGGCTCATAGGCCTAATACAACATGCTCAACAATACATCCTTCCTATATGCTTCTTAATGCGAGCTGAAATATTACATTCCAATCCTATATCAAACTTTATTTCTTTCCTAATGATCTATTACAATTATTTATATCATATCGAGAGATCTAGAATCCTCCACGTTGGCCAAAGGTGGTTATAATCTCTGATGAAGAAAATGTAACATGTGCATGCAAGGTCGACCTTCAAATTTAAATTTATCCTCGGTGGGTGCATATGATGAAATGTGGACCAAAAGAAAGGTTTGCAACACTCCAAGGAACAATTTGAATCATGACTGAAAGATCCACAAGTTACAGGAAGGATCACAAGAGACAAATCTAGCTGTTATGCTTGAAATTATTTCGATGACATGTTCTAATAAATTTCACTTAATTCAAAAGCGATAACTTGCCAAAAAAAGATCCAATCACTCTAAAATCTTGGAATAGGGAAAATGAACATGTCTACGATGGAAAAATAGATCCACAAGGTTTGGTGAGGAAAGATGATAGATCTGCCAACTAGAACTAAACAAGAATAAAACTAAAAGATAATATTTTTGGTTGATGTAGGATTATAAAGAACCATGGATGCTCTTGCATCAACATCTTAGCTTGCTTGACTTTTTCATCTCCTTTATAAACACTTTCTAGCTTCTTCCAGATCTCACTAGAAAATTTGAGATTCATAACTTTCACAAGTTCTAAATTAGAAAGACCACTCAAAAGAGCATACCTTGCTTTCCCATTATTGTCATAGGCCTTGATCTCATCATTAGTGCTTGCACCATTTGTAGGAACAATATATCTAGATTCAACTAACTTCTAAACTCAAAACCCTATTGAAACAAGAAAACATTCCATACTGGTCTTCTAGTATGCATTATCTGATCCATCAAATAGAGGAACCTCCTTCTTGTGCATTATCCCAAATCTACCTCAAGCGATTAAGCTTTCTTCCAAGAAACCTTGCTCTAATACCAATTATTGAATGCACAAGACAACTGAGAGGGGGATGGTGAATCAATTGATCATTAAAACATCAAAGCCTCGTTCACATTTAAATCCACATTAACCTTATTAACCTTTAATCTACTAGAATTATTTAACATGTAAGTAGATAACATAAACTGAAAACACAAAAACACCATACATACAGGAATACTAGATTTACATTTGAAACCCAAAAAGGGGAAAACCACGGTGAGGATTAGCTCATAGTATAAAGCAATGGCAACATCACATACAATAGGCTCACTATCCAGATGAAAGAAGGGCTCATTGCTAGTGGCCCATTGCTAGATTACATAAATGAAGTAAGAAGATTGTTACAATAAGAAATCCATCTCAAAGCAACATAAAATTTCCACCACTACACCACCAGTACATTCACACTCTCTCTGAAGAATGTATACACCTTCTATTCATTGCTTCTAGTAGTCTTAGTTGTTAAATCTCACATTGTACTTCACACTTTCACACGTCACATCATAATTCACATCACACAAAATTCACACATACATCTGTTTAGAAGTTGTTGAGATGATTTAGCATTGTTTTCATTGATGTAAAAACCTAGATCTGGAAGGTTGTGCTCCGGATAATATATAGAAATGATCTATCCTATCTTATGCTTTGATGTGGTTTAGTGTGGACGTTATCTTTGATCTAGATATGGCAGTACTTCTTTTTGAGACATCTATGGAAGTCAATTAATGTAGAATAATCAAGGCTAATCTTTTGATGTTGGATGTTGTGCTCAAAGCATACTCTGGGTAACCTTGCTATCTGGACATTCATGTAGCATGTTACAAGTTTTGGTATGTCAAATTATGTTTCTTTGTTTGATACTAAAATTGATGATAATCAAGATTTGGTCTTGGTTGTGGCATTCCCATCGGCTCTAGAATATATTTCATGTAATTCAAAGTTTGATATTTATGTTATGTAATGAACCTATCTTATTTATGACCTATTCATGGGTCCCTTGGTAATGTGGGAAGAAGATGTTTATGTGTGACCTATCTTTTGGGTCCAATGCTAGTGTGCAAGGCCTTATTGAATATTTCAAGGTTGCTCTTACATGTTTTGTGGTGACCTGATTCAAATTGTGTTTGGATGGCTTTGGAAATTATGAAGACATTGTGTTTAGCTGACTTAGGAGTTTATGAAGGTATGGAATTTTATAAGTAATTTTTTTTTTTGCTCAATGAAACAAGAAGTGTGGAGAATGATGTGTTCGAGCAGATAAAAGCTTACCAAGGATGAAGTAATCTAATTTGTAGAGGTTGTTGGAGGAAGGTGTGAAAAATATTCTTGACTGGATGTGTTGTAGATAGATATTGTGCTCTTAAATAGAACTGAATTCATGCATATGTAGATGTAACTTAATCAGTTCATTTTTTTTAGTGAGACTATTTTGTAATCAGATGTATTAATCAGGCAGTGAGCCTACCGATAGTGAGCCCTTTGTAAAAATCACCTTAACCAGTGTTCTATAATTGAGAATTAGCATTCTCCGTGGTTTTCCCTTCTTAGGTTTCCACATAAATTTTGGTGCTCATTGTGCTTGGTATTTGGTGTAGGGGCACCATTAGGAAAAGTTTCTCATACAAGATCTTTGTTAAGTAGGTTGTAGGTGTTTGGAGTCATTATGCATTAAATAAGGACATGTTGACCATTTTATGTTGAAATGACTCATGTTGGAGGTTATTAGGTGTTTAGGAGGTCTAGATTGCAAAATATTGCTTATAATGCAAAAAGTTGTCATTTTGTACAAAAAGATGTAAACTTGAAAAAAAGTTGTAAAAGGCAGATTTTTGGGGATGCCAATGGTTAGATCATTCAAAGGTCAGTTTTAGGCAGTTGTGATAGTTTTTTTATGAGGGAAAAATTATACAATAAATTGAAGACTCGTTGGAAGAAGTTGTGAGTTGGAAGAAGATTTTGATCAATAAAATCACTGTTTTCCCTTAATTTATGAACATTTCTTTCTGTACAGTGTTATTGTAGGGTTATTGTACTGTCTGTATAGTGTCATATTGATTCAAATTGAATTTTATTTCATAGGATACTATTTTAGCTTTTTATTGAATCCATTTTTGATGAGTTTCATTGTGTTTAGTGAATTTTCTTGTTGATTTACTAAAACTAGGTTTGTGATTGTAGAATTAAGGGTTTTGTTGCTTTAAATAAGAAAATGGACCCATTCCACCTTTTGTAGACACTGTATCTTGGTGGAATGGGAATTAATTAGAATGGATATATTTTAGGAAGGTTTGTGAGTGTAGGGGAGGTCAAATAAAGTGTTGGGCATAATGCCCCAAAAGAGAAAAGTGTGTTTTTCTTGTGAAATTTGGAAGTTAGAACATAGTAATGCATTAAATTGGTTGGGGAAACATATTTTTTGTTTTTTTGAGCATGTGCAAGGATAATAAATATTTTTTGAAGTGGTGGAAAGGTTAGAGGAGGCCTGGAAGTCATATTTTCAATAAAACCTTAGGAAAGTTGCTAAAAAGGAGGGTTACTAGTTTAGGTGTATTGGAGATCGGTTCTCCCAATGAAAATTATGAAATATTTGGTTTGGTAATATGTGGAATGCTTCCCAAGTGATTTTAGTGGTTTAGAAGAAGTTTGGTGATAATTTTCTTTGTAAAAGAGACTTAATTTGAGGTCTAGGTCGGCGTTGGAGCCCTGATTTGATTAAGTTGTTTCAAAATAACCTGTTGAAGTTTTGTGTTATGTTTTTGTGTGCCCTAATGTGTCTTTGAAAAGGTGTTGGTCCTGAGTTGAGAGGACCTTATCTAAAAGATATACCCAATTTAGTTAAGAGCATCCTTGCATCTTAATGATAGCATGATATTTCTTCCATTTCTCTCTTGTGGAAGTTATTTTGTCTTGCGGCTGATTTTGGGGTGTTTGAGGAGTTCACCTAAACTCCTACATGATGTGATAGAGAGAATTTTTAGATTTTTGGCTTGAAATATTATTGTTTCTTGTTGATATTGAGTAGATTGGTTTGTAGACCTCCCTTGATTGACATCAATTGGTATCAAAGCAAAGGTACCAGATCTCTAAGGAAGAATATTGAAGTTTGTAGAAGAGAGAGTGGAAGTTGAAAAGACAAAGTTGTTAAGATGCCTCCAAAGGGAAAGAATATGGAAAAAGAGATGAGTGATTTGAAGGACAAGTATGTTAGGGAGATTAGAGAATTGAAGGAAAGGTTGGCAGCTTTGGAAACAAGCAAGAGGAGAGAAGAGGTTGAAAGTGATTTAGATGAGGAAGAGGAAGAAGAGTTTGAAGATGTGGAGGAAGAATTTGATCTAGAAGATCAGAGAATGGAAAAGTTGTTAAGGGTAGTTGAGAGTGACAAGGATAAGGTAAATATTGATGTTCAAAAGTTTGGTGGAAACCTAAATGAAGAAGAGTTATTAGATTGGATAGCATCTTTGGATAACTACTTTGAGTGTGAAGACATCCCTGATGAATAGAGAGTCAAGATTTCTAATACAAAATTGAAAGGTCATGCACTTTTATGGTGGGACTATGAGTAGTCAGAGAGAAGAAAGAGAGGAAAATCCAAGATTGTATCATGGGACAAGATGGTAGCCAAGATGAAAGGTAAATTTCTCCCTTCTGATTACTCTATTCAAATGTTTAGGAAGTTACAAATTTTATGAAAAAAAAAGATGGAAGTAAAAGCATACATTGAGGAATTCTATAAGTTAAGTATGAGATCTAACCATCATGAGAATGAGGATGAAAAGATAGATAGGTTCTTCGGTGGTTTGAGATTGAATATTCAGGATGAATTGGCTTTGAAAAATCCAGAGTGTAGAAGAATGTTACCAAATGGATCTAAAGGAAGAATAAAAAGTAAAAAGAAGACAAGAAAAGATAGTTAGAGGAAGAGGTGACACGTCAAGTGGAAGAGGATCTTTCTTTACTCCAAGAAAAAAAAGTGAGAAGCAAGAAGAGTCAAATAAAAGAGAAGAGAAAGTTACAAAATTCAGAGGTGGTTATAGAGGTTCAAGGGGTATATTTGGTGGTGGAATAAATTAAAACACTTTTACAGGTAGGTTCTACAATTTCAATGAGTTTGGTCATTGATCTTACAAGTTCCCTGAGAAGTTTGGTGCTACATCAAGTGGTGGAGAAAGGAAAAGTGAAAGAAGAGCTCAAATTGTCCAAGAAGATGAAGGTGAGAGTTAAAATTCCCATAGTTGTGCTCCAGAGATAGGAGAATCGTTGATGATGAAGAGACAACTCTTGAAGATATCCAAGGAGAAGGAGTTGATTCAAAGAAGAGAATTAATTAGGATAACATGCAAATGCAAAAACAAGGTATGTAAGGTGATAGTAGATTCAGGATGCGCTGACAAGATGGTGTCTAGTGAAAGGGTAGACAAATTGAGATTGGAAAGAGTACATAGGGAAAAAACTAATAAAGTATCTTGGATAAGTGATAATCAGTCCATTGTGGTAAATGAACAAGATTCAATTGAGTTCCAAATTGGTATATATAGAGACAAGGTTCTTTGTGATATTTTTCCTATGAGTTGTTGCCATGTGTTACTTGGAAGGCCCTGGCAGTTTGTCAGGTCTGCAATTTATGATGAGAGACAAAATACCTATACTATTGAGAAATATGGGAAGACATTCACATTAAATCCATTGGTTGAGGAAACTAAAGGACAAGGTAAGATCATCATGATAGGAAGAAATAGTTTGTGAGTATTGAGGAAGGTAAGAATATGGGGTTCGCAACCATTTCAAGGCATGACATTTTTTGTACAGTAGATAGAATTAAAGTAAAAAAAGTGTATAAGTAGGTGAGGAAGATGCTTTTATGCTAAAGAAAAGAGAATACAAAATGGTAACATAGATAGTTCAAAGGAAGGTCAATGATGGATTTGTTGTAGGAGAACAAAGTGGGTTGAAGTAGTATGATGAGATCATAGTGGGGACAATGATTTTTCATGTCATGGCAAAGGAAGTCAATTGATAGTTGCATACTATGAAAAAAAAGGTTTATAGGATTGATGGGATAGTAATTTTGAGGACAGAGGTTCCTAAGTTTGATGATGCAAATGTTTGCAGGTCTGACAAAGAAAAAAATGAAGTCAAGAAGAGTATTTGGCAAGGGTATTGTAGACATCGAAAATATACAGATTGATATCGCACATTCGATCCTAATCTACTAACATCGCTTCATCATAAATTATCCCTTTGTCTAACCATTTAATTGAATAGCCTTATTTGATTAAATTCATCATAATTCCCCTTTTAATTAAATAAATCCCTCAATTTAATTAAATCATTGTCTTTTTGTAATTCACCAAGTCATTTCATCTTCCTATCTTGATTTAATTAAATAATCTATATTATTTGATTAAATCTCTAAAGTTCATATAATTAAATTAAATAAATCAAAGATTTATCTAATTTAATCTAACATCACCCCCTTTGGTTAAATAAATCAAAAATATTTATTTAACTAAGTCTAAATCATTCTCTTCTCATTTTGAGTTATTTAAATCCTAAAATATAAGTCAAAATGGTCAAATCAACTAACACCATTTAAATTAATCAAATCATGATTAATGCTAATCCTAATCCATCAAATCCTCTAGATTTTGCAAGTTGCACATGAAAATAGACTTATTTGATTTATTAAATTTCTATTTTCCTTCAACAAGGCATCTTTCAAGGAATATTCCCCTAATTTGAATTCAAAATCCAAGTGAGAATAAGTCCTTCCAACAAAGCATTTAAAATCTCTTACATGTCCTTTTCTTGAGCCATGTGCATTTGCTTCACCTTTCACCTCATCCTTCAAGCCATATTTTGAATTTGAATCTCCCCCCTCTTTGCATATTCTTCAAAACTTGCACATCCTCCATCCATTCACAAGTTGACAAGTGGCATTTTCTCATTGGCTCATTCTTAGTCCCACATTGCTCAATTTTGGACATTCATCCTTCAATCTCATCTATAAGTAAAGAGCTCATATCTTCGTCTCATCATCCACAATTTGAGTAAACTCACTATACTCAAATTTAGAGCAATCTTCATCCATCTTATTGAGTTTTATAGCTAGTTTTTTTGCAGATTTTGGCTTGGATCTCTCATCCTTCACCATCAAAGTGGATCAATCATCATCAACATATCAATCTTGCATCATTGGAGTTGGGAAAGGGCCAATTTTCACATCAAATTGGCACCAATTCCCTTAGAAGATTAGGAGTTTTTTGGCTTTAGAATAGGATTTGATATGCTTTGAAATCTCATTGTGCTCTTCATTTCATATTTTATCTCTTTTTCCATTCAAATGGATTTCTTGAGGAATTCTTGTTCTTGCTTGCATTTGATCTTCTAATGTATTCATTTGTTGTGTTTTGCAGGTATTTGGATTAGGGTTCATAGGTATAAGCACGAAAAAAAGTGGAAAAGAGGATAAGTGAGAGGGAAATTGATAATAATTTGGGTTTATATGTAAAATTGGGTACAACATCAATGTGTGATGGTGAAAAAGATAGAGGACACTCCATAGATTAGTGTGAAAGAAGGGAGCATGATTCAAGAGGTGACAAGGGAAAGAATTCCAATCACAAAGTAAATCAAAAACAAGGTGTACCTAATGGAAGAGTGCAAGAAGGTTAGGAGCATGGAATGATCAGTGGTAGAGAAGTTGCAACATTATTTCCAAGAGACTTGGAAAAATTCATAGGCGGGGTGTATGGTGAAAGGGCACCATTGGGAAAATTTTGTCATACAAGGTCTTTGTTAATTAGGCTCTAGGTGTTTAGAGTCATTATGCATTAAATAAGGTCATGTTGACCATTTTATGTTGAAATGAGTCATGTTGGAGGTTATTAGGTGTTTAGGAGGTCTATATTACAAAATATTGCTAAATAAATGCAAAAAGTTGTCATTTTGGGCAAAAAGATGTAAACTTGAAAAAAAAGTTGTAAAAGGAAGATTTTTGGGGATGCCAATAGTAAGCTCATTCAAAGGTCAGTTTTTGGCAATTGTGATAGTTGGTTTAGGAGGGAAAAAGTATAAAAGAGATTGAAGACTCATTGGAAGAGGTTATTGTGAGTTGGAAGAAGATTTTGATCAATAAAATCATTGTTTTCCCTTAATTTCTGAACATTTCTTTTTGTATAGTGTTATTGTAGGGTTACTATGCAGTCTGCACAGTGTCATATTGATTCAAATTGAATTGGATTTAATAAGAGACTATTGTAGATTTGTATTGAATCAAATTTTGAGTAGTTTTATTGTGTTTAGTGGATTTTCTTGTTGATTTAATAAAACCAGGTTTATGACTACAGAGTTAAGGGTTTTGTTGCTTTAAATAATAAAATGGACCCATTCCACCTTCTGTAGACACTATATCTAGATGGAATGGGAAGTATTCAATAGGTACAAATGCTAGGAGGGTTTGTGAGTGCAAGGGAGGTCGAATAAAGTGTTGGGCAGGATGCCCTAGAAGAGAAAAGTGTGTTTTTCTTATGAAATTGTGAGGTTATAACATGGTAATGCATGAAATTTGTTAGGGAAGCACTATTTGTTGTTTTTTTGAGCATGTGCAAGGATAATAAATATTTTTTGAAGTGGCGGCAAGGTTTGAGGAAGCCTGGAAGTCAGATTTTCAATAAAACCCTAGGAAAGTTACTAAAAATGAGGGTTTCTAGTTTAGGTGTATCAGAGACTGGTTCTCCTAATGAAAATTGTGAAATATTTGGTTTGGTAATCCGTGGAATGTTTCATGAGTGATTTTAGTGATTCAGAAGAAGTTTGGTGATAAGTTTCTTTGTAAAAGAGACTTAATTTGAGGTCTAGGTCATTATTGGAACCCTGATTTGATGAAGTTTCAAAATTACCTATTGAAGTTTTGTGTTATGTTTTTGTGTGCCCTAATGGGTCTTTGAAAAGGTGTTGATCCTAAGTTGAGAGGATCTTCTCTAAAAGATATACCCAATTTAGTTAAGAGGGACTAATACAAGGAATAGTGAAGGTTTGATGTGATAAAGAGAATTTGTAGATTTGTGACTTGAAGAGTTGTTTTTGGTTTAGATTGAGTAGATTGGTTTGTAGACCTCCCCTGATTGACATTAGTGTTATTTTGTGCATTCATGTTCATATTTGTTTGATTATTTTCTAATTGATATAATCCTGATCTAGATTAATTAAAGAAAATAAAATTGTTTTATGATAATTGATTCACCCCCCTCTCAGTTATCCAGACTATTCAACACTTGGAATCAGAGCTTGGCCCCTTATAGATAAAACTTAATTGCTTGAGGGAGATCTTGGTAGTTTGAATATATGGTAGGAGATTATTACTTTGAGAAAGAACTAAAGATAATGTTAGATGATATGGAAAGCAAAAAATATGAAAATGAAGAATTGAAAGAAAACCTCAATGAGGAAAATGTTTGTATCACAAAGCTAAGGGAGAAAATCTAGAAATTCAAAGCAAGACATAGAGAGTTTAGCCCAGAATTAAAGAAGTCAAAGAAAAGTATTATGGATTTAAAACATCAACTAGATTAATGCAAGAAGAATAAAGAAAAACTCAAAGATACTATCAAACAGAAAATAGAAGAATGGAAGAAGACTAAAGAAAATCTCAAGGATACCATCAAATAAAAATCAGATGAAAATGAGAAGTTAGATGAAGAGTTAAGAAGGTTGAAATTAGAAGCAAGAGTATGTAAAAGTAGTATAATTCCATATCAGGGGTGGATAACCTCTACACAAACTCAAACAAGCAATCTTTCAAGGTTTCAAACATTTTATGGTGGGTTTTTGCTCACAAGCCTTCAATCTCTTAGTAGTACTCTTTAACTGGTTTTTCCATCACAATTTTTTGTGTAGACCTCAAATCTAGACTATAAAGGAATTTTTGAGTACCCTTTTCACCATTTAGAAAAAAAATATAGATTACAAGTATAGTTACTTTGGAATAAAAGGGCTTAAAATTGACTGTCCATGTCTCTAGGCCTAATTGCTTGAACAAACTTGGTAGCAACAAATTATGGTTTTTCGGCCATAATTTTTAGTGAAGACATGATATCAAGAATATAAACATAGTTTTAGATACCCATTTTGGATTTATGCAATGTAAATCAAAATAATGGGTGGTCACTTTGTACAGAACCCTTCAAAAATTGGTTTGTTTGCTCATTATTACCTTAACTAGGGTTTCAGACCTGTTTGTAGTAAACTGGACACAACTCCCTCAAAACACAATGAAATTGAGTACAAAAAAAGGTAGTAGAAATTAGATTCAATTATCTTTCATTTTCAATTGGTCCCATCCTATGAAACAACCATACAGATCCATACCATTCATCAAAAAATGGAAAAAACATTACAAAAATGCAGAAAATAGAAAATGTTTTATTAATCCAACTTCATGATTTTCAATAACCACCACCTCCCTAACCTTTTCCTTGACCCTCCAAGGTTTATTTAAACATGTAACAATGGTTCTCAACCTTTTTTTTTGAGTTACAACTATCTAACTTCCCTCATTTACAGCTTATGACTCTTCACATTCCATGTGTTTACAACTTTGACAACATTTGTGTAACTTTTTACAACTTTTGCATCTAGACTCTAACCAACGACCAAGACCACTAATTGGACTCCAAAAGAAATGAAATGGTCTTTCTATACTTTATTACATGGAAGAACATCAAACAAAACCAAAATGCTAATTTTGAACCTACTAAACTTAGGGTGCTCTTGCACCATACTCTCGGGGAAGAAAGATTCAAGCTCCTCTTGAATAGAAGGTAGCATCATGAGAACCATGCTTGAAATATTTTGTCTAATTTCCTCAAATCCCTACACATTTTCATATTTGAAATAGTTACATCCTTGCTTCATCTTCACTATAGGTTTCTTGAACATTTGGCAAAGGTATGTGAACTTGTCAAAATAAACCTGTCCCCCATCTGCACCTCTACCTTGCATCTGATCCATTTTTCCTTGATGGATGTCATGCACTTCAATAGTACCTTGTTCCCCTTCAATGTCTTGTTTCATTTTCACCTTAGGCTTTTTGTCTCTCAAGTTTGCAATTTCATCAAGAGAACTTTGACTTCTTTCTTTGTCTCTAATCATCATGTCAATAAGTATATATTCTAACAATCACTGACATCTACAACTCTCTTTTTTTGCTCCACTTGTAGTGGATGCTTGCCTAACTATCCATCCTTCATCTACAACTCAGTATTTCCATTATACTGCTTCATACTTCCTTTTCCACTCAAACATTTCTTGCTCAATTCTACAATCCCTTTCACAACAATCCTCTTGCCTTTAGCATCAAAATTCCTTTCATTTACAACCTTATAAACAAGTGCATCATATGTATTGGCCCCATCCCTTTCTTTAGACACCACACATTCTTCATTTTTCTTGTCATAAGATGTATATGATAGACCAACCCCTAGAACAAAAGCTAAATAGTGACTAACACCTTTCCTTGGAAGCAAAAAGTTAAGAAATTTATCAACCACTATGTCTACATGATCCTTCAAGACATCCTAAACTTCCCAAGGTAACTCTTCAATGCTTGTTGATCTTAGAATGGTCCTATGTTTACTCACCATTATACTACTTACCTCTTCCTCTTTTGTATAGGAGTAAATTTGAACCCCATGTGCAAATTCCCCTTTTTCCCTTCTCCACTTTAAAAAACCAAGTTTGGAGGCTAAATTCTACCTAAGCTCATTGCTTTCATCCCACTTAGTGCCTATTTTGAGCTTAGAAAGAGAATTTTTTATTAGGGATTCCCACACAACACACAGATGTCTATGCGGTGCACTTACATCCCTAGAAAATCCCTATGGCTAGAGCTGCAGAGGCGTTTCACTTCTCATTGGTAGTTGATTGGTAACACCCTCTTCGGTTGACTGACCTGAATATGGTTGTTTTATTCTTCTCTTCTTCAAATTCACCCTTTGAACAATTATTTCATCTTTTACACATCTTCTAGCAATCCTTCTACATCCTTTATTGCATTCAATCCAACATTCTCAAGCACTTGTAGCAACACTCTAGCACTCCATAGCAGCAACTTCATCACTCCATCACTTTAGTAGAGCAAGTGTGGGACAACACCATTGCAACAGAGGCTTGAGTACTCTCATTTTCTCCCCCATTATCCTTGAGTGCTTTTGGTGGAGGTGGTAAGCTTTCCACTCCTCTCCTCTATCACTTGGTTGAGTAGCACTTTTACTGATTTGTAGTGTTTAGTGTTCTTTGATTTATCTCCTTTCTTTATCATACTATTTCTCCATCATTGCAAACTTGGTTGTCTGTGGAGGTGGGAACACCAAAGCAGTGGTCTGACTAAGGAATACCCCTTAACAGTCCCAACCAAATTTCCCTCTTACTTGTGTGTAGATGAACATGCTATTTAGAGCTAGCGAGCAAACAAATTTCTTTGTGAGAACATTCTTGCAACCCTAACTCTTGTTTTTCTACTTTATCATATTAGAGGGTACTTTGTCTACTTTATAACATTATTTTGGCCCTTTGGAAGTAGTCAGCTAGGATGTCATTTAGTTTTCTAGTGTTCAACCTCGAATCCTTAGTCCTCTGGTCATGCAGATGCCAGTGCACTTGTGAGATGCCAACACACTGAGTTGTCATCCTGAGACCGTGCTTTCATCCTTAGGCAGAGATATTCTTGAAGCGTAGTGTTGAACCCAAAAAATAGCTCACCTAGCAATTTCTATGTTTTAGGTCTGCAAAGTAATCGAGGGTCTTATGGTTCTCATTATTCTTGTACTATATTTCCTAACATCCCTTTTAGCTAAGGTAAGATAGGGCAGCCTTCCACTCTTGGCCATCCATGACTTGGGGCCTTGCACTTGGTCGATCCCCCTACCATACATTTTGGTGAACCTGACATGAACCAATGCCTGTTCATCTGTGAGTGTTGAGGATTTTCCCTTTGTACTCTGTGATCATTGTATTCCTGAGTGTTGTGAAGGTTTATGAGCATCACAAACCATTCCACAACTTCCAAGCGTATTGTCGAGAGAAGTATAAGACACCTCCCAATGGAAAGGATGAAGGTCTCTACGATTTTCTCTATTGGCCTTTTCTCTGGTCCCACCATTGGTCTAGCTATGCAAGAGTAGTTTTTAAGGAATGAGATGAGATTCTTTGACAAAACTAACCATGTTCGCACTCCCCCTACATCTCCTACACCATCATCGGTAGATGAGCATGAGGCCATTCAAATCCTTATAGAATATGTCTCCACCCTTGCTAAAGGATTGGGTGACTTAGAAAATCACTTGGAAAGAAATCTAAAGATGGCTAGGGCTACTCAGGTTGTTAGCGAGTTAAAACATATGATGGGTAAAGATTGAACAAGAATAGAACTTATGACTAGCCTCCTCGGTCTCACTAAAGCATGTGCTCCTTCAGACAATCCTAGCTTTTTACAAGGAGTCACTTTCAAAGAGATTGAAGCATAGTTAGGAGTATCAATGCCTCCCACATCTTTCTACATGACCAATGTGATCCCTTCTATTAGCATCCCTTCTGTCTCCACACAACTCAAAACTATCAAAGTAAACAAGGTCCCCTTGGGATTTAACTTCACCCCCTATCACCTCTAGTGGTGGATGTTTTGGCAGGATGAGTGGTGGAGGCTTTGGTATTGGTGGTGGATTTGGCACCAGAGGTGGCTCTAGCAGAGGCCATGGTGGTGGCTTTGGAAGCAAAGGTAGCTCTAGCAGAGTCCTTATTGGTGGTGGTGGCTCTAATAGAGGTCACTTCGGTGGTGGCTCCGAAGGTGGCTTTGGTGGTGGCTCTAGAGGAGAATACTCTAGACCTTTATCTTCTAATGACCCTATTTTGAACATCCTTGTTCATAATATGGGTAAGATGCAGAGCCAATTGGTGAGTCTTTCCCAAGCCTCTACCCAGCCTATCTTTCAACCCTTCTTCTAGCATAGCCCATTGTCAATTACAATTCTAAACACTCCCTTCCTCAGGGAATGGAGATTCCTAAATTTGAAAATTATGGCAGTAAAGGGGACCCACAAACACATGTGTCCACCTTTAACACCTTGTGCACAGACTTCTTCCATCACGATGTGTTGATGGCTAAACTATTTCCCTAATCTCTTAAGGACACAGAACTAGAGTAGTACTATTCCTTTCCTAAAAATTCCATTTTCTCATTTGACCAACTCATGAAAGAACTCCTTAGAAAATTCCAAGCAAACATTGGGCCGAAGATTACCTTTTCAAATCTCATCCAATGTAAACAAGGTGATAATGAAAAAATCACTAATTTCATAACATTCTATCAAGTGCTCCTTTCAAAAATCTTGTATTAGCTGCCTGATTCTGATGTCTAGAAGGTATTGATAGGGAACTTACAAAGGCCTTGGAAAGAGAAGTTCACCCTTATAAAATACCCTTCTTGTGCACATTTGTGTGTGGCTTTACGAGAGTACCAACAGACAGTTGTTCAGTTCGGGGGATCCTCCTTGTACTCCCATTCTGAGGGAAAATCCATTGTATCAATATCTGAGAAAGGTAAGAATGTTATGAATGTTGTAGCTACTACTGATGATAATGGCCTCAAACATAATAGAAACTTCACAAAGTTATCAGAATCTTATTATTCTTTCTTACAAAAGTTGTTGAAGGATAAGATCATTACCTTGGTGAGTCCCAAACCTCTTAAGGAGCCTTACCCTAATTGGTATGATGGAAGCACTTATTGTTAGTACCATCAAGTAAATGGACATGATACCAAACATTGTATGTGGTTGTGTCATAAGATACAAGACTACATCAAGGATGGTACCATTTGTCTCGATGAGAGTAAACAAAATGCTAACAAATCAGTGGTGAAAGCTAATAGTGAACTACAGATATACATGGACCCATTTTTGTCACATTCTGCTAATATGATTATCAATCCCACTGATTCTATTACTCAACCTGAGGCCTATGTTAACATGGTCATAGTGACTTCTACCACTTTACCTATACCTAGTTCACTGGACATAACATTCACATCGCAAGACTTTCCCTTAGACAACAAGCCCTCTCCCCTCTACATTCCTGCTCACCTGAATGGTAACATTGTGATAGGGGTCTTGGCAGACCGTGCAAGTTGTGTGAATGTCACTACAGAAGAAACATTAGTATTGAATTCATTATAGAGGTAAGAGTATGAGGAAACAAAATCTACCATTTGCACGCACGATGGTATGTGTCTCAAACCCTATGGTTAGATAACCTTGTCTATCCTAATTGGATCTAGGGCTATTGACATAGCTTTTGACATTAATCTATTTAGGATGAAGCTAGGAATACCTTGGATAGCTTCCATGAATGGAAATGCCTCTGTTATTCAAAAATGTGTAAAATTCTCTCATGAAGGTGTTGTGCAAGTAGTGCATGACACTAGATATCAGCCCTTGGTGTCCTGTGCTGGATATCTGCTAGATTTTTGGCTTGCCCCAGTCAATCTACTCCCTCCAAGAATGGACCTACTTTACAAGAATTATGTAAAGTATGAAATTGGGGGCAAGGGAAATCCAAAATTGACCCTTCCTAAGGTACAACAATCAGTCACTCCCTCTTCCCTAGAGGAGAAGGAGAATCCTACACCAACTACTCCCTCTTCCTAGAAGGGAAAGGATAATTCCATGCTAGGTCCCTCTCCTTGCCGTAAAGGAAAAGAGAAGGTTTCCTTCCCCTAAATTGCCTCATCCTCTCCCCTTTCTTGGGAGGAGTATTGGATGAGTCGGCCCAAGGGTTATCCATTAAGTCTAATGATTCCTCCTTGGCAAAGAACCAAGCTCAAGATCATTGATCTCCCTAATGAATACCCTAGACCATGGTACTACTTATACAATAGAAAGAAAGGTTCCCAAAGGGAATTCGATCTATGGCCTCCTACTCCTCCTTCTCCTAAAGCAACAAGCAGGAAGAGGTCCACTATCGAGGCTCTTGAGATGACTCTTCCTACTACCTCTCAACATGTTCCTCCTACTCCCATTTAGGAGCCTATTGCTCTGCCAAAAATGGCTATAGTGGACATTCCTATGGTCGAGTAGGAGCCTTCCATTCCTTTGTATACTTTGGCCTGTAGTTCCAAGAGTTGTAGGAACTGCCTTGCATATGAGTGCAAGCATTGGTGAAAGGATCTTCTTGCTAAGTAGGCTGCCTCACAGAGGAAGGAAGAAGAGATGACCACCCCTCCTTTAGGGCCTCTGGCATCATCATCTTCTCCCCTTCCCTCTATTTCTCTTTAGTCTAGTTCAACATCACTTTTGGTTTCTATTGCGAGCGTGAATGTGCTTGACCCCAAGGGCGTGCTAGTGTTCATTTCTCCTTCAAAGGAGTTGTGTTTGTTGATGTCCATTCTAGATGTCCCACCTTTCCCAAGACCCATATATATGACGAACACTTTGGTGGTGTCTACTACAGTCTTCTCTACCTCCTCTTCCTCTAAACCTCTTACCTTGTTTGTGGGAAGTTCACCTCCCCTGACTAAGCAGAACGTGGAGAGCAGTTCCTCCTACAATGGGGAACATAAGAGGAGCCCACCTTCTCCAAAAGGTGGTCTCATGCTGACCTATTTTGTCCTAGTGATAGAACATTTCCCAGCCTCCCTTGAGTTCGTCATCACTCCTGAGTCATTCACTGAGCCTAGCGGTGAATCTCAGGCACCAGTTTGCCCATCTATTGAGGTTAAACATAGAACTCCCATTAGATGCATGTTTAACTCTATGGATGAAGTCACGACCTTGTCAACGATCTTCATAAAATTACTGACCTTAGCTCCACAAGAGCTCGATGGAGAGGACCTTGTTGGGGGAGGGTCGAAAGCACTTCCCCTTAACATTCCTCCATTGTAGGCTCTTCCTCCTTCCCCCTATGATGATCTAGAGTGGGAAGCAGATGACCTCTTGGTCGATCAGTGTTAGGGGAAGCCCTCTTCTTGATCTTTACATTAGATGTGTGAGCGTTTTGATGTGTTCCCTCATGACAGTACTATGTGTGTCTAAATGAGCCTTTTCACCCTTGTTGGTGCTTGGATACAGGCATGGTTTTTGTGTCATAAACCTTCCTCTATTTTTATCATCATTCTTCCATGTTTGTGCCTTGAATTTTGATATATTGAGGATGATGCAAAGTGTTGGGGGCACTTAGGCTTCCCTTCCATGTTGACCCAATTTTTTATTTTTCCTTTGTATTATGTGCATTCTTCCTAATTTGGTTTGGGATTGATGATATTTTTCCTTGCACCATGGTTACCTATTATTTATATAATCTTGGATAGATTTGACCTCATGAAATAAGACCCCCTAGTGCCCTTTGTTTGTGTTTTTCTCTTTTTATTTCTCTTTATCTCTCTCTCTCTTCTTTTCTTGAGTTGTCCCTTTCATGTGTGACAATGCCACTTCTTCAACACTTTGATTTTTAGAAAATGCATTCGTTGAAAATGAATCTTTTCTTGAAGATCCTCACAAAAATTATTTTTTTGAAAATGGTATTTGGAACAAGGGATCCTTTTGATAGAATTTGAAAATCCTCCTTTGAAATGGGAATCACTTTGATCTTCCCCTCACGTGGGAGCATATTTTTCCTTTTGAATTCCTTGATAAAGTGATTCCTTGATGATGAATTGATTTGAGAAAGACAACTTTATTTTTTATTTTCGAATAGTCTGTCCCTTGAGTGGACCCCTTCTTTACGTCGGTTTCTTGGGGGTCCCCTTTGAAATATTTTCCAACTTGATGGTCTACATGACTTTCTGCTTCTTGACATGGTCTATTTGAGCATAAACATGTCATCACTTTTAATTCTACAGAGTCCTCTTTCTTGGGTTTCCTCCATGTGAGGGATCTTGGGGGATACCTTCCTACAGGTCTGAGAACTTGTAAGGTGCTTCCTTTGAGCTTCCTCCACATGAGAGATCTTGGGGGTCACTCCTTTATAGATCTACAGCTTTGTAAGGAGCTTCCTTGGCTTCCTTCATGTGAGATCTTGGGGGATGCCTCCTTATAGGTCTATAGGTCTATAAGGAACTTTTCTCAGTTTTTTTCATGCGAGAAATCTTGGAGGATACCTTTCTTGTAGGTTTGAGATCTTGTGAGGCACTTGCTTCTTAGGGATTCTTCCATGTGAGAGATCTTGTGGGTTGCCTCCTTGTATATTTGCAAGCCTCTAAGATGCTTTCATCCTTTACCCTCATAGTTTTGAGAAGCTATGAAGTCCTTTTCTTGCTCTACACCTTTAGGTTTTTTATATCATGTTCTGCTTCCTCAATGGTTCAGGTATACATTTCTAACTCTACTACTTTCTTGATCTACTTTACTGAGCACTCATCTATTCGTGCTCGCTAAAGTGGGGGAAAAATGTATAGGAGTAAATTTGCACCCCATGTGAAAATTCCCCTTTTTCCCTTCTCCACTTTAGAAAACCAAGCTTGGAGGATAAATTCCACCTAAGCCCACTACTTTCATCCCAATTGGCACTTATTTTGAGCGTCAACAGAGGAATTTTTGTCGAGGACACCCTCGTGGTGTGAAAACATTTGCACGATGCACTTATATCCCTAGAAGATTCTTGTGGCTAGAGCTACAGAGGTGTTCCACTTCTCATTCGCAGTTAATTGGTAACACCCTCTTTAGCCAATCTACCCGAATATGGTCATTTTCTTCCTCTCTCCTTCAAATTCACTCTTTGAACAAGCATTTCATCTTCTACACATCTTCTAGAAATCCTTCTACATCCTTTCTTGCATTCAATCCAACATTCTCAAGCACTTGTAGCAGCACTTTAGCAGTCCATAGCAACAACTTCATCACTCCATCACTTTGATAGAGCAAGTGTGGGATAACACCATTACAATAGAGGCTTGAGTACTCTCATTTTCTCCCCCATTAGCCTTGAGTGCTTTTGGTGGAGGTGGTAAGCTTTCCACTCCTCTCCTCTATTACTTGGTTGAGTAGCACTTTTACTATTTTGTAGTGTTTAGTGTTCTTTTCTTTATTTCCTTTCTTTATCATACTATTTCTCCATCATTGAAAACTTGGCTATCCATGGAGGTGGGAACACCAAAGCAAGGGTCTGACTAAGGTAAACCCCTTAATAGCCCCAATGAAATTTCCCTCTTGCTTGTGTATAGGTGAACATGATATTTAGAGGTAGCTAGGGAATGAATTTCTTTGTGAGATCATTCTTGCCACCCTAACTCTTGTTTTTCTGCTTTATCATATTAGTTGGTTATCTGTCTACTTTATAACATTTTTTTGGCCCTTTGGAAGTAGTTAGTTGGGCTGTCAGTCAGTTTTATAGTGTTCGACCTTGACTCCTTAGTCCTCTGGTCATATGGATTCCAACACACTTGTGAGACGCCAGCGTGTCACACTGTCGTCCCAGGATCATGCTTTTGTCCTCAGGCAGAGAGCTTCTTGAGATTTAGTGTTGAACCTAAAAATTGACTCACCTAGCCCCTTTCTGAGTTTTGTGTTTGTAGAGTAATCGAAGGGCCTTACAATTCTCATTATTCTCATCTCACATTTGCTAACATCCCTTTTATCTAAGGTAAGATAGGGCAGCCTTCTGCTCTTGGCCGTGACCTAGGACCTTGCACATGGCTGGTCCCCCTACCTTACACTTTTATTGGCTTTTTCTCTTCCTTTATCAACCAAGGTTCTCCAATTTCTGGTTCTATTGTCTTCTCTTGGTTTCTTCTCTTCAGAATAATCTTCTTGATAGGCCATTTGAGCCACTTTCTTATTGGAAAACACCAACTACTTGCTTGTTCTTCCTTCTTGAGACATTGTTGTATCTCAAGTTTAATTATCTCTTGCAAATTTCTTGAATATTTTTCATTTTCTCTAAGGTTTGTCTCAATTCTATTATCTCTTATTCAATATCCATTTTCTTTTCCCTCTCATCCTTCTTCTTTATCTCATTTGTATCTTTTCTCATCACTAGCTTCTTGCTTGGTACCTCCTTACTCTACAAGTCCCTATTGACTAATCTTCTCAAAATTTCAATTCTTATTTTGCAAGAAAGTCTCTTTCACCTTGCTTATTCTTATCTTCATGATACCTCACATTAGGCCTCTTTCTTTTTTTACCTTGGCCTAGTCTTTTGGCATCCAGGTTCTGCCTTCAACTTGTAAAAGGACAAAACACAAACTCAAAAACTTATCTTGACCAAATATTTGAGCTCTGATACCAATTTGATGTAGAGAAAGGGTGGATAACCTCTACAAACTCAAAAAAATAATCTTTCAAGGTTTCAAACATTCTATGGTTGGTTTTTGCTCACAATCCTTCAATCTCCTAGTTGTACTTCCTAACTGGTTTTTCCATCAAAATTTTTTGTATAGACCTCAAACCTAGACTATAAAGGAATTTTTGAGTTCCCTTTTCACCATTTACAAACATATCTAGATTCCAGGTATAGTTTCTTTGGAAGGAAAGGGCTTAAAATTGACTTTCCTAGTCTCTAAGCCTAATTTCTAGAACAAACTTGGTAGCAACAAATTATGGTTTTTTGGCCATAATTTCTAGTGTAGATATTATATTAGGAATATAATCATATTTTTTAGATACCCATTTGGGCTTTATACAACATAGCTCAAAATCAGGGGTGGTCACTTGGTACACAACCCTTCAAAAATTGGTTTGTTTGCTCATTATTACCCTAACTAAGGTTTTAGACCTATTTACAATAAAATGGACACAACTCCCTCAAAACACAATGAAATTGAGTGAAACAAAAAGCAGTACAAATTAGATTCAATTATTTTTCATTTCTAATTGGTCTCACACCATGAAATGATAGTACAAGTCTGTACCATTCATCATAATAGGGATTTTTTTTGTAAAAATGCAAAAAATAGAAAATGTTTTATTAATCCAATTTCACAATTTTCAATAACCACCACCTCTAACCTTGGATTCAACCCTACAAGGATTAATTAGACATGTAGAAATGGTTCCCAACTATTCTTTTGAGTTACAAATATCCAACTTCCCTCATTTACAACTTATGACTCTTCATATTCCATGTGTTTACAACTTTGACAACATTTGTGCAACTTTTTACAAGTTTTAGATCTAGATTGTAACCAATGACCTAGACCACTTATTGGACCCCAAAATTCATGAAATGGTCTTTCTAGAACTTTTACATGGAATAACATCAAACAAAACCAAAATCCTAATTTTGAACCTACTAAACCTAGGGTGCTCCTGCACCACTGGTGTTGTGTGCATTCATGTTCATATATGTTTGATTATTTTCTGATTGATATAAGCTTGCTTCAGATTAATTAAAGAAAATAAAATTGTTTTATGATAACTGATTCAACCCCTCTTAGTTATCCAGACTGTTCAACAATTGATATTAGAGCTTGGTCCCTTGTAGATAAAACTTAAGCTCTTGAGGGAGATCTTGGTAGTTTGAATAGATGGCAGGAGATTATTACTTTGAGGAAGAGCTGAAGATAATCTTAGATGATATGGAAAGCATAGAATCTAAAAATGAAGAATTGAAAGAAAACCTCAAGGAGGAAAATGCTTGTACTACAAGGATAAGGGAGAAAATTTGAAAATTCAAAGCAAGACATAGAGAGGTTAGCCAGGAATTAAATGATTCAAAGGAAAGTATTGTGGATTTAAAACAACAACTGGATGAATGCAAGAAGACTGAAGAAAATCTCAAAGATACTATCAAATAGAAAATAGAAGAATGGAAGAAGACTGAAGAAAATATCAAGGATACCATCAAATAGAAATCAGAAGAAAATGAAAAGTTAGATCAAGAGTTAAGAAGGCTAAAATTAGAAGCAAGAGTATGTGAAAGTAGCATAATTCTAGATCAACTCTTGTTCATACAAAAATGTCACAAGGATAAGGGAGGACTAGGCTTCACCAGTGAAAGCTCAAATTAGAACACTAAGGGTGAAGAAAAAGTAGTTGAAGCTGAAGCGAGATCTGGTGTAACAAGCATGGTCTAAAACTTTAGAACACCTAAAAAAAGACCTCTAGTCAAGAAACCAAATGATCAAAGGTACTTATCATTTAATGGCTATTGTTTGCTATGCAAGAATTTTGGAAATAAGGTTGTAGAGTGTAGAAGAAAGAAGGAACTGAGTACTCAATTCTTTAACTATCACAAGTTTGGTGACAAAGCAAGTCATTGCAGAAGCCAGTTATCTAATCTAGCTGGAAGGAATGGAATGAATAATCTTTTTCATGGTAATTATTATTTATGTCATGATTATGGTTACAAAGCTAATTAGTGTAGATCTAGGATTCATTTAGTTAATTCAAGATAAAGATGTTACAAGTGTAGTCAAGCTGGACATTATCCTAACACATGCAGATATGTTGCTTCAAAAAAGCCTAAAAACAAAAAGAAGGTTGCAAAATTAGGTGAATCGAAGAAGACTATCATGGTGTGGAAGAAAAAATAAATTAGTATGGAGAACTCTTCTGTGGTACTGGATCCCGGTACAAGCTAGTTCAAAAACTGATCCAACCGCCTTGGCTCAAGGGGAGTGTTGCTATGCATATCCTATCAGCTCCCCCTCTCTAAAGTAATATTGATGTGTTTTTGACATGGCTAAGTTTGATCTGGTTGGTGATATATGATGAAGCTTAATCTGACTGATTGAAAAGTGAAGTACATTTGATGGTGTCATTGATGTAATTTTTTTGTAGCAAGTTCATCATAAGCAATTAAAGATAAAAGGTGGAGTTTCAAATCATTTCTCATAGTTTGCAAAGGAGAAGAGGTTTCACTAATTGATAAAATATTGAAGAAACTAAGCGCGATGATGGAATCTATTGAAAAAGAATCGAGTGGTGGTATTCCACTAAGGCTGAAGGGAGTAGAGTTGGATAAATTTGATTATCAAAAGATGAAGGAAATGGAACTAGGGTTGAAGACTGATGAATTGTAGAATGTAAGTGCTCTGTGTATGGATTTATGGGGAGAATTCCCCTAGTTTTCCAATAGAGAGCCTATCTTGTTCTGGATGAATCAATTCAAGGATGGCAACATCATTTTGGACAAACCCTATCCTATCACTAAGGAAGCCATTGAAGCTATTACTAGATTGTGTAGTGTTGGTGACCTCCCTGGGAAGAGAATAGTGAAATATAGAGATGTGGAGGAACTTATTGGTATTGGAAAAGATGCCCAAGCTCTACTAATGAATACCATTTTTGATCTTGTAGTGAGGTATGTTGCTTATGGTATCACTTAAAAAATCTATTTCAAAAATTGTGAAGGTTCTACTTTGATTATCGTTGTGTATCTTGCACATACGATGGTGAAGCAAAATAAGCAATTTGACTTGTGTAGCCTCATAAAGGAAAACCTAATTGAGAATGTCATAATGTCTTTGGTTGAGAGTTATCCTTTCTAGTTTGGGCCTCTGCTCATATGTTTAGTATTTTACTATCTAAGTTTGCTACCATCAAAGGAGAATGTTAAGTGGAAGTCTAGAATCTCTGTCAGAAAGTAAGTCCACAAGTATTTGGAATGCATGGAAGATAAAGCAAGTGTGTGCAAAGTTTATTCCTCATCCGTGTAGATGAATCTATGCTCTAGTATGATAGCATCCAGTCAGTTTGAGGAGGGTTCCTCCTCTGGTAAGGAGTTATAGGTTGTCATTGTAAGTTCCCCTCCAAAACCTAAAAGGGGAAAATTAACACAGAGGATATCATTGCTATCTCAAAAGAGAAGGAGAAGGAAGAAAATTCTATGCCTAGATCTGACTCTATCAATCTAGATGAAGTTCTTTTAGTGTTGGATGAAGGAGATCTATGAAAAATATTGGTGAAATGTGGTTTTCCTACTCTCCGATCAATAGGCTTAGAATTGATGATGCCTTGGTTGATTATCTGCTCAAAAAGGGTAATATTGTTTTAGATGTTTATGACTCATTACCAGATGATCTGGTAGAAGTTGTTGAAGAAATATTGTTGTGGGAAGGATTTGAAGGACGTAAGTTCCAAGCTATTATTGAGAGAAGGTGTTTCAAAGTCAAACAAAAGTTATCCAAACACATTAGTGAGATAATAGAATGCATTAAGGAGATGTCTGACATCTACATGTATTGTCTCTGATGGCCTGTTGTTGATAATTTTAGAAGCAGAATTGAAGCTTTTAAATCTAAAATGAATGATATTGGGAAGTGTTTTGAATTTTCCAAAGATAAAGGTGGAAAACAAGAATAAGAGTTGAAGAGTTGCAAGCTGAGTTATTGTCTATTCAGAGATAGAGGGACGATTTGGTTAGAAATTTCTAGTTGGTCAAAGAAATTTTTGAGGTCTAGTTGGATCATCTCTCTGGGAGACTTTGTGATGCAGAGGATTGTGAATGATAGTGCCTATCTCTGGACTAGTCATCTTCATTTATGTTGTTGACTCTACTGGATAGTATGTGTGCCTGAATGGTTTTTGTAGTGCTAGCTTGGAAGAGGATTCTTCCAACTGTGAGAGAAAGGTACAAGAAGACTTTTCATGCCTTTGATGGAAAAAAGGGGGAGAAAAATGAAGAGAAAAACAAAAACAAGAAGAGGTATTGAATTGCTTAACAAAGGGGGAGTGCTCAAAGTTTTTGAGTTTTGTGTTTTTGAGCTTGTTTTTGTTTTGCCATCAATGACAAAGGGGGATATTGTTGAGAAGTTGTTTAGATAATTTAGCATTGTTGTCATTGATGTCAAAACCTATATCTAGAAGGTTGTGCTTTGGATAATATACAAAAATGATCTATCCTATCGTATGCTTTGATGTTGTGTAGTGTGGATGTTATCTTTGATCCAGATATGATAGTACTTGTTTTTGGGACACCTTTGGAAGTTAGTTAATGTAGAATAATGAAGACTAATCTTTTGATGTTAGATGTTGTGCTTTAAGCTTACTTTAGGTAACCTTGCTATCCATACATTCATGTAGCATGTCACAAGTTTTGGTATGTCAAATTATGTTTCTCCGGTTGTTACTAAAATTTATGATAATCAAGATTTGGTATTGGTTGTGGCATTCCCATCGGCTTCAAAATATATTTCATGAAATTCAAAGTTTGATATTTATGTTATGTAATGAACCTATCTTATGTATGACCTATTCATGTGGCCCTTGGTAACATGGTAAGAAGATCTTTATGTGTGACCTATCTTTTGGGTCTAATGCTAGCATGCAAGGCCTTATTGAATATTTCAAAGTTGTTCTTCATGCCGACATGTTTTGTGGTGACCTAATTCATATTGTGTTTAGATGACTTAGGAAATTATGATGGCATTGTCTTTAGCTAACTTAGGAGTTTACGAAGGCATGGAATGTTATAAGTAAAAAAAAAAATTGCTTGATGAAACAAGAAGTGTAGAGTATGGTATCTATGAGCAGATAAAAGGGTGCAAAGGATGAAGTACTTTTATTTGTAGAGGTTGTATGAGGAAGGTGTGTAGAAGATTCTTGACCGGATCTATAGCAGACAAATATTGTTCTCTTAACTAAAACTAATTCATGCATATGTAGATGCAACTTCATCAGTTCATTTTTTTCAATGAGACTATTTTGTAATCAGATGTATTAATTAGGCAATGAGCCCATTAACAATGAGCCTTACTTGTAGTGAGAAACTTGGAAGCCCTTTGTAAAAATCACCTTAACTAGTGTTTTATAATTGACAATTAGCATTGCCTATACTTTTTCCCTTCTTGGGTTTCCACGTAAATTTTGGTGTTCATTATGCTTGGTGTTTTTGTGTGCATTCATGTTCATATTTGTTTGATTATTTTATGATTGAAGTAAGCCTACTCCAGATTAATTAAAGAAAAGAAAATTATTTTATGATAATTGATTCACCCCCCCTCTTAGTTATCCTAACTGTTCATCAACATCTCATCAACTCAACACACATATATACCCATCGCAACCTTGAAAATAATTGATAAGGTCAACTATTCACCTCAATCATGCAAATTCAAATTAGGTTGGATTTTAGAATTCTAGTAGTGGAAAGGAATGAAAGTGAACCACACCACACCTTAGCTTGGACCTAAATCCATACATATACACCATGCCATGCTTCCACACACACTAAAGTTGTATTTCTATAATTAGTGTAAACACCCAAGGTCATCTGAACTTGTGTAAACACCATTTATCATTTAAGCACACACTTCCTTAGATCCAAAGATCACTTGTAGAAAAAATACATCACTTGAGCACAATCTATAATATTCCATAAATACCTTGAAATCCAACAAATTCCTTCACAAAAACTTTCACTTGAAGAACAAACTCATCCTATACACCTAGTTAATTTTCCACATGTTGTAACACATGAATCCAAACATTTGGAGCACCAAACTTTGAAAAGATTAGATTGAATAGATATGAGGAATGTAAGCAAACCCTCAAATCTACAAAACCAAAAACCACACTATAGAGAAATATGGAGCAAAAACCGTTCACACACTAGTGAACACAACTTTCTCTACAAAATGATCTAGGACAAGAAATTCTAGATATAACACTTCTAAACACCTATGATCTGTTGGAAAGAGACACTACACAAGTCATCTGGTGTTGTCATTGATGGCAACCCTAATTAGTGATCCTATCTGCACTTCATTATTTGCTCATACCAAAATTCAAATTGAAGTTTTGTGATTAACTATCAAAGTTAAAATAGAGCATCCAACAAAATTATGTATATCGATTCATATGTGAATTCATGTTATCATTTTGTGTTGTGGATCTCAGGGAAGGTTTTTCAATGTATGAACTATGCTACCTTTGCATCATCAAGCCTCTTATTAATTGGTGTGCAAGTTAGAAGATTCTGTTGTTTTATTTTCTTGTTTAATAGTGCAAAAATGCTGACTTGATGGATGTAGCATGTTGTGGATGTTCAAGGTGAAATTGTTTAATGTATTTTTGTGTTTGAGAATTTTGTTTTGGGTCCTCACTATGTTGTGGCCGAATTTGGTTGGTGCACATTGATATTTGTTTATGAAGGGCCAACAATTTGAACACGTTTTATATTTTTTTTTGAAGTTGACATGTATTTGATCTAATCTCTAGTCATGGATATATATAAGCAATTGTTTTATATCATTTTGGTATGTGTTGTGATGTGTTGTAAAAGTCACAAGTATTATAGATCAATTGTGCACAGTTTCACTTGTGTAGAAGAAGATTGGTGATTCGAATTAAGGAAGACAAAATTCAAGAGAAGAAGAGCAGAATCAGACTAAGTGAGAAGAATGTTGTAAATGTGCTTAATCGAAACTATAATCAGGCATTAGCAAATGCTATTCTCTTAGTTCAAATCCTCTAGATGTAATCCAAATGTTTTGTAAGATAGTGAGTCTTCCTGTTTGTATATGAGCAGTGAGCTCTAGGAAGTTCACCTAAATGTATGTGCATTCCCCATTTGTAAACACTTATTTTGAGTATACTCATATTTTGGATTGACCTCCACCGTGGTTTTTCCCCTAATAGGGTTTCCACGTAAAAAATTCTTGTGTTATGGTGTTGTGGTTGATTGCTTTGTGCTCTTGCATCTTTTTTTTGATTCAATGCTATAAGTGGTTTAAAGAACAATTTAATGAAGTTAAATTTTGTAGAACACTGATTCATCCCCCCTCTCAGTTTTCCTTGATTCCAACAATTGGTATTAGAGCCTAGTTCCTTAGAAGAAGTTTAACAGCTTGGGGAAGATCCGGGAAGGTGATTCAATGGATTCTGATAGTCTTCAACAAAAAATTTTGGTGGCACTAGATAATCTTGATCAGTCCAAATCTGAAGTTCAGGAATTTCAAGCAAGCATCATGAATGTTGAGAAATTCATTCAATCATTGAAAGATCAAATCAATAAATCCAAAGAAAAGAGAAAGGAACTCAGTGATCAACTTATGTAGAAATAGATTAAAAGCATGGAAGATGACACCTAAATCAAGCCCTGAAGGAGAAGACAGAAGAATGTGAAAAGATCACCAGAGAAAATGTTGTCCTAAGGCATGATATGGAGTTTGTTGTGATGAGGATGACCAAGGAGATTGAAGAATAAAATAAGAATGAAGAGAATCTTGCTTAGTCCTTGAAAGAAAGATCTTATGAATGTAGCAAAATTAACAATGGATTCAATCAGCTGGAGCTTGAATTTTAACAATCCAAAAACAATAAAGAAGAGCTTGAAAGAAAAAATATTATTCTCAGGGATGAACTTGCTACTACTAATGAATACAAGGATAAGTTCAAGGTTAGATAATTTAAGCTTGATGAATAGTTTTAGAGTAAGAAGATTAGATGTGACAAGCAAAGTCTTGGATATGAGAAAGGAGAAAGCTTCGGATCTGGTAAAAGGAAGTTGAGGTCAAGAAATCAGATGAACAAAGCTAGAAGGTATCCAGTAAGACAACCCAATGCTCAAAATTTTAATGGATACTATTTTGTTTACAATAATTTTGGTCATATGGCTGCTCAATGTAGAAGTAGAATGAATCAAAGTGGTCCATCATTTTTCTGGCCAGTGTTTCAATTGTAATAAGTATGGTCATAATTTAGTTGAATTCAAAAATATGTCAAACAACTCTTTCAATATAAATGTCAGATGTTATGCCTATAATAGATTTGGCCATATTGCTAACAAATGTAGATCAAGATAAAATCAATGGAATAATTGGTTTGGACAAAGAAATGTTGTGTGCTATAATTGTAACAAACTCTGTCACATTGCAAGATTTTGTAGAAGCAAGAAGGGTCCAGTAAACAAAGGAAAAAATATGCAAAAGGATGATAAGGGAAAAGGAAAAGTTACTATGGATGAGATCAAGAATCAAATGAAGAAGACATGGGTGAATAAGAGTGTTTTTGATGCAAGAAATGGATCTGCACCAGATTCTAGTGCTAGAAATTCCTCTGGGAATTAGTTTAAGGCCTCTAGCCTAGGGGGAGATTTCAAGAAAATATTTTAACCCCCTATTAATAGTTGCTACTGGAATGTGGCAAGCTGCAATAGTTTCTTTGATGATCTATAGATCCTTTGGGAACTTTTGTGAAAGAAATTTGTGCAAAATCAAAGGTCCACAAAAGATTTTTCTTTCACAGAATATGTAAATAGGGTGTACTGAAGACTTAGGGAAAAATCATTTATTGTGACAAAAATTTAGGTACACAAATGATAAAAAGCTACTTCTATTCCTCATTTGTCACATTGCATTTGGAGAAGAAGTTTGGAGAGCTTTGTAAACAAATTTAGGTGAGTACTAGTCTGAAGGCGATTCAACGATCAAACCCTAATTTGACAAAGACGTATTTATCTACAAATTTGTGAACTTGAAATTTCTTGAAATGGCAACTCTGTTAGTCATTGATATTAAGGATAGACCCCATACAAAATTCAAATGACACCCATTCAAATCTATTGAGATAGAACCATTAGGTTCATTTTATTCTATTTTGTATGGTGTTTTGCATATTGAAGATATTTAGGCATATGTTCATGTGAATGTTAAGGAATTAGGAAGCTCCTAGTTGTTAAATTTGTACACAAATCACTTTGTGGGAGAATATATTTGTGTAAGGCCTGACTTCAAAAATTTGGAGGAGAAGAAATTCACATAGATTGTGAAGTTTCTCGTGTTCGTCAAAAATGAATGGGTCTGGTACATTTTGAGTCAAGTACATACCAAGTTGATGTGGCTGAATTAGCCTTTCAAGATCACAAAGGAAGCTATAAAGATTGTTACTAGTTTGAATTCATCCAGTGGGTTGCCGACATTGAAATCTGTGAAGAATCAAACAGTTATTGCAACAACTGGTTTAGTTTTTGACAAAAGAGCCATGACAATTAATGACATCAGGGTATGTGTAGGATCATCATAAAAAAATAGGCCCTTAAGTGGAAAAAAATTTAGAAAAATTAGAGTTAGACAACTTGACGTAAAAATTTGAATAAGTTATCTATATTATTTCAAAAATATGTAAGAATAGAATTTGCAGAAAATTGAATGTAGTTTCTAAACTACTAGGTTTATTTTTTTTAAAAATCTATTTGGTAAAAAATTGAAATTTCAATGTAGTAGTGCTTAAATTTTAGGGAAAAAATAAGAAGTAGGTGTCTGTCTAACCACCCTAACCATAATAAAATGATAATATTTTTTAAAAAGATTTTATACATAAGTAGAGGATTCATGTCTGGATGTGATGCCTTTTTTTTGTGATTTTTTTCCAAGTAAATAATTAATATGATTTTTTTATTACAACTTTTTAAAAATATAAAAACTTGTATGTCTAATCACCTTATCTTGGTCAAAACTTCATGAAATTCAATTTTTCTTATTTTAATCCTATAGTATGCAAAGCATAGAATGTGATGCATGTTTTGGATTCAAAAAATGTGATACCATTTGAAAGCCATAGATGTTTTTCAATTAGCCTATCAATCAACACTTTAGTCGTAATTCAAATAGAAAATGAATAATAATTATTTATTAAATTCAAAGTAAAGCATAATTTATATTGGTGGAAAGTTGAGAATCTCCTTTAAAACCCTTTTTCATTTCATCAATTTTGGGTAAAAAAAAGGTCGTTAGCCACATACCCTGCAAAATACCCATCATATTGCCACTTTTTGGCCCATGATGATCTTGCACACCCATCATTAAAATGGAAGTGAAATTTAATTCTATGGTTATTGGATACAAAATCTACCACTCCAGCCAGGATAACTCTATATCTGGTACTGCAATCTATGCAGCTTATTAGATGCTCAAAGAAAATGCAAAATATGACCTATGTGAGTTACTCCAGAGCCAACTAATTGAAAATATTGGAAAAATCAAGAAGGATAAGAAGAATTCTTTAAAGTATGGTAATCTATTATTTTTTCTATTATTCTACTTCATGAATGAAGTTATACAAGCTGGAAAAGTGCGATGGCAAGGTAATAAATTGATAGTTGTTCAAATTAGAGACATCTTATATAGAATTGGTGGTAGTAAAGCAAGAAAAATTGCTATATGTGGTTATTTCAAAAGTTTTCAGAGTGAAATGCAAGCCAAGGAAAGGATTCCTACATCTATTATTGAAAAATACAAGGACACTATTTGCTTCATGGTTGACATTGATCAGTGATTAATAGAAGCTGCAAAACCTAGAAAAGTTTGGATAATGCCTATGGGATATGAGGTTGATGGACACATTTTGGAGTTGTATGATCAATACTTGTTGAGTAAACCTCAAGATTCAAGAGAAGAAAGGTTTGGTACCTTTGAAGAAAAGAATATGCAAGTGCATGCAGAACTAAAGAAACCTATGATAGTCTGGAAGGTGTTGGTTTCTTTTTACTACAATTATGTAATCACGTTGGTCTTCTAATATACCTATGGAATTTCCAATTCCAATCAAGGGAAGCTCAAAGGACCTAGACCAATTGACGAGGACTTTAAAAATCCTCCTACACTTTGGGCTCTGCAAGACCTAGGAGGGTGATCCCTTAATGTGTTTACAACCTCTACAACAATATCATAAACAACATTAACATACAACCGATGATCTCACTTAATAGCTCAACGTAATAGGATAATACTGAAATAAATTGGTTGTTTATTAGTAATATCAACTATTTAGAGCATGAGATAATCACAACACAATCCATAATATAATTTTTCATTGATTTGCAATTTGTAGCAAGCTCTAGGCAAAGACAAACAAATACAGAACCATACAGGTAATTAGAACTTAGATTAGTGTCATATATCCATTAGGGAGTCAAATTCACAAGTATTTGAGGGTTTATGACATATTTAACACATAACATATAAGATTTTTGATAACATTGCATTACAATCTCATCAGTGTTAGAAACCAAGATCAGATTTGCAAACTAATAGAGATATTGTAAAAATATGTGCAACATAATATTATTCAATAATTCAATAATTACAAGATAATGATTTTCTTTATAAAAGAAAAGATGCATAACCCTAATCTTATCTTAAGCAACAATATAGCTAAAAAGATAAAGATGAGAATTAATTAACCTCAGAATTAAATAATGCCTAAGTAAAGTTATGCAAGTGTAATTAAATATTAATTACACTAACACCCCCCATAAGTGCAACTTAGGGAGACTAATAAAGCATGCACCTAAAACTAAGATAAATGCAAGAAAGCATGAATGGGTCCCAACAACAAGGCCTAATTAGGTACCCAAGTACAAATGCAATAATGAAGTAGAGAAGGAAAATTGAGTGGGACAAAACCCCCCTACAATGAGATGACTGCCGCAAAGAAGCACTAGAAAAACACTGTGGAGTAACACGGGAACTGTAATCCAAAAAGAAAGGAAAGATACTTCTGTCTACAACTGAAACCAAGACTAGAATCATGATAATGTGATAGCAGACCTAATGCCATGGAACACTAGAAAACTCACAAACTCTAACAACCCTAGAATCTATGAAGCAACAGTAGATGAGATGATGACAAAATCTAGAAACCATGTATCTCGATGCTAATTCCAAACTGTGACTAAAACTCTTCCATGGGAAGGAGTACCATGAAGACTCTAGAACATTAACCATAAAAACATGGCCCTCAAACTGAGAAGAATCTGAACCAATGTGGATCAAGAAACATAATCTCTCAACTGAAGAGTGATCCGATGAATCTGATATGTGTCAAGCTATAGAAAAAATGAGGCCAAAAGAAATTAGGAAACTAGATAACCCATGCAATTTGCCAACAAATCAAGATGGATATGGAGATCAAAGTGCATGCACAATCTAATCAAATTATTATGCAAGAAAGCCCCCTAATGGAACTTTATCCCAGTTCATTTATTACAATAACCCAATGACTGTAAAAGAAGAGCATAAAAATATGCATAAATAGAAAAATAAAATAGACCTCAGATCTATGTAGAGGACTGAATTAGCTTTCCAACACCACAAGAATGATGAAAAAAGGATCACCGAGTCAAAAGATATGCCCTCTGGAGTGAAAACAACAACATTTGAGTTCAAAGACCTGCAAAATAAATCTAGAGAAAAATCAAAAGCAGCCACCTTCACCATTGGATCGACGTCAGAATTAAATTTCCAATGGTATCTCGTTTGTGAGAAAAGGACATTGTATGCAAAAAATACACTCAATTTAGTGAAAACTGCTCCAGAAGGGGGAAAAAACCAACATGACATTTAATTTGATGACCAAACACCCATCGTGAAAAAAAGCTAAGTCTAAAATTGATGGCCAAACACCCGTCGGTGCTTTTTCCTAATTTGCCTTATTTTTTTTAAAAAAATGTTTTTTTTTAAAACAATAAAAAAAAATACATAATTTAAAAAAATTAAAAACATGAACAATTTTGGGGAACACATTATTTACCCTATGATATTAGGTTCTACCTTATCACCCTAACTGTACACCCTTTGCACCTAGAGCCCTTAACTGGTACAGTACCAAAGGCTTTTTTGTGATTTTTTTAATTTTATTTGATTTTTTTTTGCTAAAAATTTGTGAGATTTGTTTTTAAAAGATCTAATGATTTTTTTTTTCATGTAGGCAAAAAAAATTAAAAAATCCTAGATTTTTTTGAAATACGTGCACAGGCTGTATGGCTTTGAAACAAAAAAAAATTGCCTCATAAGCTCCTGACACTGAAATAGGGCATGTTATATGTTGATTTTCATCTCTTGAATGCTCTGGATCTGATGGTGAGGTCCAATCTACCTGAAAATGCACCAGAAGTATTGCAACTCCCAAATCTGAAAAATCTTCAAACCCTCATAACTTTGGCATAAAATGTCGGATTCAGGCGAAACAAAAGTCGATCTTGACTTTTTCGATAGCCTTGAACTCGAATATGAGCTCAAATTTCCTCCAATATGCACCAAAAGTAACCATGCAAGAGAACCCAAATAGAAAGAAAAAATCAAGGTATGAAACTCTTGAGGAATCTCGAATGAACTCAATCCCGAATGAAATCTATAATGAATCTCTCCAAAAAACTGAGAAAGGGCTGCAAATCAAGGCTTTGATACCATGTTAGAAACCAAGATCAGATTTGAAAACCAGAAAAGACCTTCCACAGAAGAGAAAAAATAGAAAAAATAGAGATATTGCAAAAATATGTGCAACATAATATTATTCAGGAATTCAATAATTACAAGATAATGATTTGCTTTAAAAAAGCAAAGATAATAATTACAAGATAATGATTTACTATCATCAGAGATAGTTTTGATGTCCTTGTTGCCTATGGTCAAGCAGATCATCATTCTAAGGTATACAAGTTCACCAATTTTTGGGATTGAGCTCAACCTATTCCTGACTCTCCAGATTCAAGGGTAGGAAGCACATCATCACCCTCTCCTCGCCAGGGTTGTGGAGGCTGGATTGACTTAGCTCTTTGTATGGCACCATCTTCTTCCTTAGACTTCTCTTAGTTGAGATTTGCTTCAATAGGGATGGATACCTTTACTTCTTTAGACGTGTGGTACATGGATGGGTTCACTTCAGGTCTATCTGACTTGGCTGCTTAGTTTCACACTGGTCTTGAGGACATTCTTGATGGGGTATCACTCCTCTATTTTGATCACATCTTTTGGGGAAGCTATATAGTCTCTCTCTTCCCTCCTATGGGGGGGCTAATAAATTGTATCCATGTGACGGATGGTGTACTTGGGGGGTATTTGGGAGTCCTCCATCCTTCCCATCCTATCTCATATTTTTTCTTTTTCTTCTCCTTTTTGGAGAGGGGTTTTCTTCCCATTGGTTTTTCCCGTTTTCTCCGATTGTGAGATATTTTCTACATTTTCATGTACATGGGTACCTAACATGGCCTTGTAGCCAGGGCCCATCATCATTATCATCATATTTGCATAATCATTGCATTTTCCTCCCTAAGTTGAACTTATGGGGGGTGTTAGTGTAATTAATTAATTATTACACTAGCATAAGTTAGCTTAGGTCTTGCATTTAATTAATTAAGTCCTAAGTTGCATTATTAGATAAATCATTTAATAAATAGGGAAATATTCCCTTCCTTGTTTGGTGGTATAAGATTCCTTCTAGAAGATGAGTTGTCCTTCTAGAACTTATCTCAACATTTAATAATCATCTAGATAGGATTCATAGGTTGTCACATGTTGTTAGATCAAGACACATGGCAACATCTCTTGCATCTTAGGTTTTCCCTCATGCCTATATATTCAGGTATTTTATACATTTGTAATCATGTCATATTCAATTTGGCATCATTGCATCTTAATGATAGCATGATATTTTATGTCATTTCTCTCTTGTTGAAATTTTTTCTTGCAAGTGATTCTGGGGTGTTTGAGGAGTTCACCTAAACTCCTACAATCTTATCTTGAGCAACAAGATAGCTCAAAAGATAAAGATGAGAATTAATTAACCTAGGAATTAAATAATGCCTAAGTAAAGTTATGCAAGTGTAATTAAATATTAATTACACTAACAATTAGTATGTATTCTAACTCAATACTACTTATCAAATCCTTATACAAAACATACCCACCTATAATCCCATTCAAGCATTTTAATTAATTTCTTGAATTAAAGCTAAAATAGAATCATACACACCATAATAGTGAGATGAATGAAACAACACTTAGTTATTTTATTCAAAATTCAGATATGCATGTATAGTGGAGAGACATGAGTTTGAATTTATCATTTCAACCCAAATGCTAGTACTATTATACAACATTAAATCCCCATGAATTCAAAACCTATTATTGAATGACTCAGAACCCAAATTGCATTTTCTCTAAAGCCATCGATCTTTACAATTTTCTCTACAACTTCACCTAGACTTGACCCAAAATTATCTAACTTGCTAACGCATACTTATGGCCTTGAAATCCTTCTTATAGAGAATGAAGGAGCAAACAAGCATTGAGCTAGAAAGTACACATGTCACCAGCCAAATGAAGCACCTGGTGATAATCAAAAATCTATTACAATAGCATCAAAAGTCTCAAGAATTTGACACCATGACTGCCACCGATCATCATCAGTTGGTGGAAATATTTGATGCAAATTTAAATTCTAGTCTTCGATCTTTTAGCTAGATCAAATCATCAAATGGTCATCTTCAAACAGGCTGACACAATCGACAACATGGCAATAAGGGCCCCCCCATACCACATGTTGTGAAGGAAATCCATGTGGCAGTTCCCTGCGATATTGCAATTGATAAAGATCTTGCAACTTTGGATCGCGCGATGGAGGGAAACCGTAGATCTTGAGGATTAGTGATCTCACTCCTTCAACATGGTCGCCATCCTTATCATAAACTATTGATCAGCTTTTCCATTGAGATGATAACATCTCCGTCGATTTGAAACACATGCATCTCACAAGCACTTTAGTAACCCACCTTTTAATGTATTTAAGGTTAGATTAATGTTCCATAGTATTTCCTTTATTCCTTCAACTCCACTAGGTGAGACATGTGGTGATCACCTGCAATATTGTGATCACTAAAGGTCCTACATCTTTGGATCACATGATAGCAAGTAACCATTGATGTCAGATGAAGATTGATCGATGGCACACAAACTTATCTCCTTTGACCACACCAAATAGGACATGTGGTACTTTCCCATGATTTTGCAATCAACCAGAGCACTGTGGTGGGGCCATCGCAAGATAGTGGGGAATGATTGAGATCAAATGGTAGTTGATCAATGGTAGCATGAATTTGATCCCCCATATGCGATATGTGGCACTTGCCCATGATATCATGATCAATAAAGATCCTACATGTCCCAATCACATGATGGCAAGAAACCATTGATATCTGAAGGAAATTTGATCAACGATAGCACGAATTTGATCCCTTCTGTAAAATAAAACATTCATTAAAAGTACAAGGGGACATTACTAAGTGGATGGTAAACAATGATATAAGTTGTTTTTTAAATGATGAAACACAGGGCCAACCAAGACTTAGGGAAATAAAACCCATGGAGGAAATAAAAATTAAGACGAAAGGGACCCAGCATAGACAAAATGATGGGGCATAAGTCATTTAAAAGCCCCTCAAAAAAGTAACAGCGAAATAGATCCTAACCAAGGCATAAATTAAACACAAGGTTTTAACATGAAGACAAAGCTAAAACCCCAACCCTTAGAGATTTTCCAACACCATGAAAGAACAGTGACATAAGACAGGGCATTAGTGAAACATAAGGAACAAAAATTTGAAGTTCCATTAGTGGCTCTAGTTGGGGACATTCATTCGACTGGAATGAAGTGAGAGTTTAGAATCTTAGGTAGAGTAGACCAAGATGCAAAGATGACCAAAAAGGGACAGTTCAAACAAAACAACCCAAATTATGCACAGGATATATACAAAATATAGAAACCTAAACTACTATTCATGGAAAAGAAAACTTCAAGTGAAATATAACTTCAAGAACTGTCCATGAACTGGTAGTTCAAGAATATCCCCTGTCATATCTTGGAGGAAGTAAGAATATTCACCCCACTTACCATTAATAAAAAATGAACCCAACCAAATTGCATCAAATTTCCCATGCTTCCCTTTATCTTCCAGTCTAGTAGTCCACATTAAAGCAAAATCTCCATCTTTGAAACTCCTTGTAGTTGTCCTCTTGTCATACAAATTCTTTACTTGCAACTACAACTTTGCATTTCTCTTTTGAGCCTCCCTCCTAGTTTCATCTAATTCTATAAGAGCTTCCACTCTCAATTGCATCTCATCATCAATTTCATTATCATACATCTGGACAAACTTATACATTTTCATTAAATTATTTTGGGGAAACCTAGCATTTATCCCATAAACCAAGTCAAATGGGGCACAATGTATTTCCTTCTTCACAGTTACCCTGTTTTCCTAGACTGCTAATCACAACTTAGAATCCCAAGCCTTTTTATTCTGATCTAGGATTCTTTTAATAATCTTCATCAAGCTTTTATTGCTTGATTCTACTTGTCCATTTCCCTGTGGGTGATATGGTGATGAGTAGGAAATTTGGATGCCATGCTTCTCACAAAACTCTATGTATTCTTCAGATCTAAAACACATTGCATTATCTGATACAATCCTTTCTGGACATCCAAATCTAATTAATATGTTGCTCATCAAGAATTCAATTACCACTTTACTAGTGGCCTTCTTTGTTGGAATTGCTTCCACCCACTTGGTGAAATAATTAGTGGCCACCAATATCCATGAGTGGCCTCCACTAGATTTACATGCTATCTCTCCTACAAAATCAATACCCCATTGTGGGAATGGAGCTTGTACTATAACTAGTTTTAGAGGCAAGTTACCAGAAAACTTTAACTTACCAGAGAAGTGGTGACAAGCATCACATGTCTTCACTAGTTGGTGTGCATCCTTAAAAAATGTAGGCCACCAAAATCTAGCCCTCATTATCTTGTATGCAGTTGTTTTACCCATATAATTTCCTCCACAAACTCCACCATGCATCTCACTTAGAAGTTCTTTTGCTTGATCTTGGTCAACACATTTTAGCATGACACCTTCTCCATTTCTCCACCAGAGCTTTCCATCTATGATAACATATTTGATAGCATGTAACTTCAATGTCATTTTCTCATTTTCACTCAAGTTATCAAGACATTTCATTTTTTGCAAATAATATATCACATCTCTATACCATTCTGAATGCTCCATATCACATATATGCGATATATTCTCCTCTTCTAGCAAATTTATCTAATTTAGTTCTAGATTACTTTGGGCCATGAGCTTGGCCAATCCTTGTCCTCTCACTAGTTTAGTAATCTAGACCTCAATGTTGAATTATTGGATCCTATTTATCCACCTACCCCTTCTTCCTGACACTTCTTGTTGTGTGAAGATGTCCTTAACAACAACACTAGGCACATAAGCAATTACAGTAGCTCCCATCAAATAAGGCCTAGCTTTTACTACTTTTACTAGTGCATATGCCTATTTTTCATTTATATCATACTTAAGTTATGTAGCCTGTAAGGATTTACTGAAAAAGGCTATAGGTTCAAAACCTTTTGCATTCTTTTGCAACAACACATCTGCAATGGTGTGGAAAAAGTGAATGAATTTTTTTGTAAATGTTTGGAAAAATCAGGGTTTCTTAACACATGAGCCTCCTTTATTGCTTGCTTAATGGCTTCGAAGGCCTCACAGGCTCTTCAACCCATTCAACCTTGGCTCCTTTCTTGAGCATTTTGGAAATAGGGTGAACTATCTCAGCAAAATTTTTCACAAACCTCCTTAAGAAGTTTATTTTTCCAAAGAAAGATTGTATTCCTTTGACATTTTGAGGTTGTGGAAATTTATCAATTGCAATTACCCTCTCTGGATCAATTTTTACTTCATCCCAAGAAACTATATGTCCTAATAGTTTTCCTTCTAGTACTCCAAACACACATTTCTTTGGATTCAAATAAATGCCATACTCCAAGGCTCTAATGAATATCTTCTCAAAATGATCACAATGATCCTCTTCCTTTTTAGAATATGATATCAAATCATCTTGGTAGATCACAAAAAACAAGTTAATGAAATCTTAAAAATGCCTCATCCATGGCTCTCTGAAAAGTTGCCCCTACATTTGTTAGACCAAATGGCATTCTTACTTAAACATATGTTCCTCATGGTGTAGTGAAATCCATCTTAAACTACTCAAACTCTTTGACCATGAGCTGATTATAACCAGAAAAACCATCCATCATAGACATTAATTCACAGTTGTCACTCTTTGCAACATGGCTTCCATATTGGGTAATGGATAATTTTCCTTTAATGAAGACACATTCAAATTTCTAAAGTCTACACATAGCTTGATGTCTCCATTTTTCTTCCTTACTAGTACCAAGTTCAATACCTAGGATGAATGTCTGATCGGCTTGATGATCCCTACATCCCTTAGTTTCATTAATTCTTCTTGCATTTTGGGGGCCAAGGTGGGATTAATAGGCCTTTGCTTTTGTCTGAATGGCTTGGCATCCTCATGCAAAGGAATCTCATGTTGGAAAATATCCTCCCTGTATGCCTTAAGGTCATCATAGGACCATGCAAACACATGCCTAGAATTCTTTAATAAGTCAATTAGTATCTTTCTCACTTTTGGTGACATTTTCTTTCCAATATACACCTTCTTTTGGGATGCTTCTATTCCAAGATTTATCTCTTCCAAGTCATCAAGATGAGAAATAGTATGACTAGCCTTTGTCTTGTCTTTATTATCAAACACTCTTTCTAGTATAACTAGACCCTTGGGAATTGTGTTTTTTTTTTAACTGAATGACCTCATTTCCAAATATAGTATCCTTACCATCAACATTTTCAATAAAAGATCCAAAGTCAATTTCCTAATTTTCATACTCTCCCACACAATTCAAAAACCCTAATATATCATCATCATTGTCAAAGATTTTCCAATTTTTTATGTTATCAGGGATAGGTGGCCTAGTTTGCACCTCAACCTTTGAAATTCTAGCATCTAGTTTTAATGCAATGTTGGCTAATAGGTCTGCCACTTTTTTTGACCTCTTTCCATCCATCCTATGCCAAATGCATCAAATCTCTCCAATTCATCCCAAACAACATTCCTATATTATTTCAACCTCTTTCTCTTTGATACATACTTGGATCTAACTTGGGAGACCACAAGCTCGAAGTCCCTAATTACTTTGAGCTTCTTGATCCCATGTTTTTTAGCCAATCTCAACCCCAATAACAAGGCTTCATACTCTGCCACATTATTTGTGCATTCAAATAACAGAGTGAAAGAGAACCTGAATGTATTTCCATTTGGTGATCATAATAGGACACCTACACCAGAGCCTTCCTTTGAACTTGCACCGTCAAAATACATAGTCCAAAATTCATAAGATTCTAATATGTGTTTTATTTCTGTATCAATCAATACAATAGGCTTATCACAATTGTTAGGAAATTCCTCAACCCTGAATTCATCTATACCACTATCAATAAAACACGTCATATTCTCAATCAGGCCATGCTCAATCATATGAGGTACCTTTGATTCTCTTTCAATTTTTACATCCTTACCATCAATGGATAAAGTAGTAAATGAAAAATCACATTGCATATCACCCCCCGTTGATGCACTCCATTTTCTTGACAAGAGCATTCCAAAATGAGGTGGGATGTTTGCAACTAATATAGTCATGACTAGGTCTTTTTCAAGGTACTGAGTCAATTTATAAGGAAATGCTCTAATAGTTCCAATAACTAGCACTTCTCTTGAATCCATAACATAACATTTACCTTGAGCAGTGTCTACTATCAATCCCATTTCCTCCATTATTTTTACTGGCATAACTTTATTCAATGCCCCTGAATCTATCATACAACTCCTTAAAATTTTCCCATTTATATCCACACTTAAGAAAAAAGGGTTTATGCTTTCAAGGCACATGTTAATAGAATTTCCTAAATACACAGGAGGAATTTGTGACACAATTCCCTCCACTTCCTTTTCTTTCATTGTATCCTTTACTTCTTTACCACTTTCATGTTTAGTCTCACTAGCAACAACATCTGTAATCAAGGCTATTGTCTTTTCTTTGTGTTCATTTATTCTCATCATTTCTAGCAAAGTTACAATTACCTTAACCTAAGAAAGCACATGAAACATATCTGCAGGTGTATACTTAGGATAATTAGACATCATACCTTCATCATTTTCCTTTTTCTTTGGTTGATTACTTCCTCCCAGCTTCTTTTGCTTCTTATCCTTTGCAATAGGTTCAACTACCTTTGTAATCACCTTGGTATTCATCGATGATGTAGTCACATCTTCCTGAGGCTTTGGGGTCTCATTCTTTTTTGTCCAAATCTTATCATTCTTAGCTTCTCTAACTTTCACAACATCTTTTTTGTTGTCAACCTTAACACCTTTGTTTTTATCCTTTTGCTCTTTAATAAACAGGCCAACAAGTCTACCCTGCTCACCACCCACAGTTATATTTCTCAATTGAAGTGAACTTCTCATTTGAGCAGCCATTTCTTTAGTCAATCTTGCAATCTCTTCTTCTGACAATCTCCTTAAAGACACTGAATCTTCAGCCTGCTCCATATTGCAAGGATTATGATCAAAATCACCTTCCTCATTAGAAAAGACCTGTTGATGGTACATCTCACTTCTCTACCTCTGATTAAGCACATCAGCTTCCTGTATTTCATCATCAAAGGAAAATTATGCCTTAGCAATATATGATTTAGCCATACAAACATTTACATCATGCTACTCATATTCTGATGTTCGATCATGAACATCCTCTTCTACTTCCTTAGCAACAAGCAATTGAGCAACACCACAATAATTTTGTTCATGTGGATTTTCACACACTTCACACCATGGTCTATCTACTACTAGATTCACTGAATGTTTCTGCAAGGGGTCTAGTGTATGCTGATCATTTTTTAGGTTTTTGGTTAGGCAAGATTGGTTTTCCATCTTTCCAATTTGTATTGTAAGGATAATTTTGTAATCTAGGTAGCCTATCATTTTTATTATAGGATTTCCTCTCATTTCTTGTACCCTTCTCTACCTTAGCAACAATTTGCTTTACGTCTTTCAAGGTACTATAAACCTTTTCCCTCTTTTCATCATCTTTAGGCTTGGCACCTGAAACATTCTCAATCTTATTCTTAGGATTTTTTAAAAGTGTAGGTTCTTCTCTCCTACCACATTTCCCAGAAGATCTTCTATTATTTTCAATATTTATTGCTACTCTAAATGCATCCCTCATAGTCTAAGGGTCTTTATGTCTGAGGAGATATGCCATTTTCGTATCAAAATCATTGAAATATGTAGTTAAACAAACATTTTCATCAAGCCTCAAAACCTGAAACAACTTATACATTGATTTTTGAAATCTTAAGTTAAACTCTGTCACAGGATCATTCAATGACATCTTGATGTTATTAAACTCATTTAGCATGAAACTAGCATTAGTTTTATCACCATACTACTCCTTGAAATGCTTTTCAAACTCATCCCATGAACCAATACTAGCATTAGGTAGACCTCTATACCAATCCTTTGCATCTTCTACTAGAGATTGTACAAACAATTTCATTAAAACATCTTCATGTTCTACCTCATAATCATTTAACATATCCATGAAAGCTTTTAAGTGTTCCTCTACTATCACAACATTATTTCCGAAAAACTTACTCATATTTTCTCTTAAGTCAGTAGGGATGGGATTTGGATAACTAGGGATACAATCAAAGAATAATGGCCTATGCCTTTCCAACTCTATAGGTCATCATTGAAATAATCCTTCATTCCTCTTAGAATCAACACCAAACCCTACATCTTGTACTCTATGACCATCCTAATTTGGATTCACAAACCCAGTTGCATGAACCTTCGAGTCAGAATTATTTGTGGCAGGATTTGGAGTAATCTTAGGATTATTATTTAAGGCATCCTAGTGATTTGATGAGGTTGTAGCTTGTGCAACTTTATCGATACTTGTCATTTTTAGGAAACTTATTTTCCTCTTCATTTTTGCATTTCCATCCTCAATTTCTATTCTCTCCAACTCTTCTGCTAGAGCCTTACTCTCCCTTTTAGCCTTTTGTAAGGTAGATTTTGTTTGAAATGACACATGTGGCTAGAGATCTTGTTGACTGGAATGGGGAATCAACTTCTCATTTAGTTGAATCCCCTCAACCTTTTTCTTTCCTTTGTCCAAGGTAGGCTTAGGGTTTTTATTACTTGGTTGAGACTTAACATGATTTGAGGGCTTTGGGTCAGCAGGTTTGGATTGGGCATCAATGTGGCCTTCTGGATTTTCTTTAGACACATGCTTTGTTTCCTTATTAGCAACCTTCTGTACAATCAGGTCCTCAACACTTGGTTTAGGTTCTTCTTTGTTTAGCAACTTCATTGTTGCCAA